>JAJHUR010106423.1:1768-32122 GCA_027495735.1 Lutjanus campechanus
CGGGAGGTGCAAACCAACATTACAAAACGTGAAACACTTTAACAAATCTTGAGACAAATTTACATTTTGGAAAACATTTTAACATATCATAAAACACAATTACATTACCATAACACATTTACAAGTTCTGAAACAAATTTACATTTCGGAAAACAAATTAACAAGTCGCGAAACACTTTTACAAACGCCGAAACAAATTTACAAGTGGCGAAACAAATTAACAAACATATTCAAACCGGAAAGGGAATGTCCTAAATTCGGCTTGAACCGGAAGTGGGAACGGGAGCGGGCCAATTCGACTTGTTGATGCTGTCAGTGGACGGAGATGGACAGCGACCGAGTGATGTTTTGTGGACAAGTGCATACAATATTTTAATGAGGGCCACTCGTACGCTGTAATCGTGAACATGATGCCATTTTTACGCGGTGTACACATCAGCGTTCACCAGATTCATCACACATTCACATTTACTCGGGATTTTCATGTCGCATTTCATATCTACTGCGGCGAAAATTATTGTATAAGCAAGCACTACAGAACAGACACCTATGAAAACACGAATTTAATAAATTGTAATATATTTTCAGCGCTCTGCACCAGGAGCCACTCAAAACTCTCATATTACTCAAATACATACTTTTAAACAGCGGCGATCTAACGCAGATCATACTGTCAAAATACGCGAAATAATTGCAGACGAGAGTACAAGATAAATGGGTAGATTTTACAACACAACACAGTACTGAGGGCATGGACTTGTTGATTTAGGCTACAGTTATTTTCCTACCATTTGTGTTGTACAGTAAAACACAGATGCACTGATCTGCGTTAGATCGCCGCTTTAAAAGTACGTCTTTGTCATCATGTGCAGTATGGGGCTGTGATTTAGTGGTCTATTTGGCCGCAAACGCCGTTAATGAGCACGTTTGGGTTATTTTTCAAGATAAACTAAAGGGAACCAGTTGCTTTAGATGAGCTAAAACAAAGTAGCAGGTTTACCATCAAAACACAGGAGTGTGAGTGGCGGATGGTGCTGGGCGCTGCATTGAGAGATGTTATTACCTTAGCTCAGGTGAGATCGAGCCCAGCCCTGCGCAATCTTGAAAATATAATTTATTAAGCAGGTGTTTTCATCGATGTCTGTTTTGTAGTGCTTGCTTATACAATAATTTTCGCCGCAGTAGATATGAAATGCGACATGAAAATCCCGAGTAAATGTGATGTGTGATGAATCTGGTGACAGGAGCACACACAGCTGCTGAACACACGCACACGCACACACACACACACACACACACACACAACCCGACGGTAACCAGTTAAATTGAAGGGCTACAACACCAGTTTTCAGTTTGTTTTTCAGTGACCTCACGCTGATGTGTACACCGTGTAAAAATGACATCATGTTCACGATTACAGCGTACGAGTGGCCCTCATTAAAATATTGTATGCACTTGTCCACAAAACATCACTCCGGTCGTATCGGTGTATCGTTAACAACCCTAGTTTTCACCCAAATCAGTGAAAAAAACGTTGTGCTTTTGTTCAAATTATAAAGTTAATAGCTGCTGAAGCAGTCATGCATAATCTGCGGTCACAGATACCACTTTCCCCCAAAGTGTGTGTGCAGTGAAAAGGGCATTTTTCATTTCATCTCGACTTTTCAGGTTTCCTGCTGCCTCCACTACCCTCTCTTCTTATTCCTTCCTTCTCATTCTATCATTTTTTTTCAGGATTTTTTTGTCTTTCTTTCACCTCCTCACCCCTTTCTGCACTTGTTTTTCATCTTTGCTTTCCTTCCTCTACTCGTTTTCTTCTCTCTTCATCTTACACTATTTAATCTCCAACTTCTTCGCCACTTGTCCCCCCACCTCACTTTAATCTCTTCCTCCTTACATCCTCCACCCTTAGTTTATGTCTGTCTCCGCCTCATCATCACCTCTCCCTCAGTCACATCACTTTCTTCCTCCTCTTCCTCCCCCGTTTCCTTCCTCTTTCCTGAAACACAAGGCTGAAACTCTTGCACAAGTCACAGCTACATGAAGTTACATAATGCATGAACTTACTTCCTCCCCCTCTTCCTCCTCCTCCTCTTCCTCTTTCTCACCTAATCAAACATAGAACGGAAACTGTCGAACAAGCAACATTGTTAGTTTTAGAAGCTGTACACTGGTTTGGTTACATGAAAGCGCCTCCTACCAAAATGTTTGAATATGGAAATATCTGCTTTGTGTTGTCTTCAGTGTAATGAGCTCCCCGTGTGCCACCGCCACATCTGGGCCATTAATAAAGAATGGGTGAGGAGAAGGGGGAGGAAGGGGGAGGAGAGGAGAGTGCTGGGTGGAAAAATAGAGGACACATGAAACACAAAGCAATACAGCCGACAGCGATGCCACGCTTTGAAGCATCTCCCAGTGGGTGTGTGTGTCTCCTGGTGTGTATGTGCGTGTGTGTCGATAAGCTAAGGTAGAACAAACACACACACACACACACACACACACACACACACACACAAATGCAGAATAAACAACAGTTTGTCACTGTCAACTGCTAAATTCACAGAGGCAACTTGCAAGTAAGAGCTCCCAAAAAAAGATTGCAGACACACACAGCTGCACACGCACGCACGCACACACGCACGCACGCGCGCGCGCGCACACACACACACACACACACATACCCAGGATTGCCATTTTTATGGATTCTTTACCGATTTGAACTTGTTTCATGTTTCATTAACCCTTGAATTTTAAAGGAATATTTTCAACAAATTTGGAAAAGGTTCTTCATTGGCAAGTAGCCAAACTGGCTTGTCCAGATCTGGTCTAAATATCATGTGAGATTTGTGATGAATCACATGTCAGAACATGTCAGCAAGAGTTGCGAGCTGAAGCTCAGCATGAAACTCTGAAACCTAGACTGAAGTGGCAGTCACATCTCAGCCACATTTGGTCCTCCTGTCCACAGTCTTATATTGCTGTCCCAGAGTCCCAACACTCTGGGTACAAATAAAGTCATTGTATCTTAAAGCGATATTCCACTCGTAGATAATCATCCACTCAGTATGTACTCACCACTATGCCAATGTGATGATGGGTGAAGGTCTTCAGTTCACAAAACAATCCTGGAGTTTTAGGAGAAACAGGGTAGCAGCCTCATCCAGTACAATGGCAGTGAACGGTGACCACGGATAAAACGTTAAAAAAAGAACACAAAACAAACACAAAATGTCTCCATCCTGCTTGTGTGGTGTAATCCAAGTATCCGCGAGCCGCGACATTTACGCCATGTTTTTAGCAGAAATGTCAACTGTAGCATGTAGCTGGTAGGATGTAAACATGGCATCGATCTTGCGAGACTTCGGCATGTGCGTCCATTAAGATATATATCATATCATATATATACACATAATGTTGCCAGAAATAGCAAGTTAGCAAGAGAATAAGCTCATAAGAGTACTATAGCAGAGAAAACGCAGCCAAAAATACCACTTCCAGCGTTACTTGTAGCGGCTCGCCCTGCTAAACAGGCAAAGAAAAGAAAGCCGGAGGCAGAAAAGGCTGCGATGAAAAAGGCTCTGGATAAAGCTAGAGGACAAACCAGAGTCAACATCGGTGCTGCCTTTGAGCGGTGGAGACAACTGAGGCATCTGAAGGGCCTGAAAAGTGCTGCAGAGGTTGCTGTCTTTCTGTTGGACAGGTAATTTGTTTTGCTTCGGGGGGAATTTGTTATTTTCATGAAATATGTAACATTTGCCAACTTAGCTACTTTTGTAGCTCGTATTAGCCCAATGCTAACATTAGCTTCTCTGTCGGTGTAAGCTGGTCGTTGGTACATACTGCTTATCTAACTTATAGGATCTGTGCTTCCTGCACGGAGCATTGAGTGTTTTTACTCGACATGGGGCGTGGTTTTGGACGGAGCACTGACGGGAGGGGGAGGAGGTGGTGGAACTTAGAGGAGGTGCCACTTTCAAATTTTGCTAGCTCTCCAACATTACCAACTATAGCTTTAATGTTAAAGAAGAGTTATATAGAGAGGCATTGATCTGGAGGATTTTTTAAAATAAATCACCATGTGCAGACTTGCTATCATATAAACAGACAAAAAGAGCCTGCTTAATTAAATAACCTGTTTACCCATGGAAAAAGCACAAAAGTCAAAGAAAAATGACCAGATCAACAAAATGTGAGCAAGTCAACATAATGAAGTAGATAACAATCTCTTCTGAAATGCTGCTGGTGGGGCTGATGCAATGTGCCCAAAGGGTTAATGGGTTGCTCCCACCTCTGGCCATGTGAGAAAGAGGACTGTTGGAGCGAAAAAAAACCCACCTGATTTGTTGATTTGTAATGTGAATTACATGTTCATCAGAATATTCATCAGATCCCCAACCCTCCCCACCCCTCCATGTTTCCCCTTTGGAAACACCCCTGAAAGGTATCAGCAAGTTCATCAGTGCCATCAGTGCTGAGCTTCTCTTGTCCAGCGATCCTCTGTCAGTATCCACCAGCTCAACCTTTCAGTGTGAGACAGCAGGTCTGTGTGTGTGGTTGTGTGTGCAGGTCCTTCCCAGCATGTACAGTATCCAATTAAAGCCCAGAACCCAATTTACATTCTGCTGCTGCCACGGCCAGGTGGCTGAGGGGAACGGAGCGAGGGAGAGAAGGGCTGAGAGGGAGATAAAGTCCTCCCCTCTAATTAAAACTGAAACACGGCTTCAGTCTGAAGGTGCAGGGCACTTTTTCTCCAAGGCTTTATCTAGGTCAGCATGGTTGTAAAGTGACATTCAGCAATACAACCAATGGGGGCATTTCATCTCAAATTTAAATTAGAGTCAGAGTAAGCCTCTTGCCGAGTGCAGTAGTTTACCTGCAGCCCAAAACTCAATTTTATACACAAGCATCACCAGCACGCATTCAGATTTATACAGTCATTACTTCTGCACTTCATTGTATAACTTTTTAACAGAGACCTTTACACCCAGGCTCTATGCTGGCAGGTGAAAAGAAGCAGCTGGCGATGATGAGGCATCTTGGAGGAAACACATGGTCATTCACTACACAGGCCAACAGCAGGGTTTACACAGATGATAATGTGTGAGCTACTGAATTTGTGTATATTTTTCTTTGATATTTACCACCAAAGAGGTTTTCACTGTAGATAACATGACATTACACTCATATGGAGTAAATAGAGAATATTCATTTATCATTGACAGAAAAATGTTAAAGCTGCACTAATCAACATTTTTATACCAACAATGGAGCATCTTTAATCTCATTGTTTTGTTGTTTTGATTCAGTCTTGAGCAGACAGGTTAGCAAATAGCTGGTGAAGAAAATGAAACGTTTAGCAGCTAAAAAAAGTCAGGTAGTTCCCTCAACCAAGTTAGTGGAGACCAACCAGAGTTCAAAAGGAAGAGACTTTGTTTGCTAACATATTCAAAATAACAATTCATAAAGAGATAATGTGTCAATGCATTTGTGGCTCATTGCCCTACTTCATGTAGCCAAAAATGAGGTGAAAAACCAGTGTGTAGGATTTAGTGGCATCTAGTGGTGAGCTTGCAGATTACAAACACCTTGTGTCACTCTCCCCTTCCAAGCATGAAGAAGAAACTATGGTGGTCATGAAATTGGCAAAACCAGTGTTTGGTTTGTCCGTAGGCTACAGTAGAAGCAGGGCAGTTCAGCAACAACATGGAGGACCCATGTCTTCTGTAGATATAAACAGCTGATTACAAGGTAATGAAAACAACAATCCTAATTTTCAGGTGATTATACACTAATGAAAGCATGAACATTGTTTTTCATTTCAACCATATGCTGCTAATAAATCACTAAGTTTTACACACTGGACCTTTAATGCAAGTTTCATTTGATGATGCATGAATTGCTGATGATGCCTTGATTGTCAAAGAAAATAATTTCTTGTGGAATCACAAGCGTTGTGTAGATTAGCCACAATCCTAGCCTAGCAACGCAAACCGAGGACTGTGGGGCCCAGGAACTATATTTTATGATGTTTAAAACAGAAAAGCAATATACCAATTATTCAACGACTGATACTTTAAATTGACTACGTATCACCTTTTTTTGGCAAGTGGTCACGGTGTAAGCATGATAACACCGTCCTGGATGTACATTCCATGACTATAATGGATTTTGTGGAGGCAAAACTCTCTGCGTCATCCGTTACCCTTACACATCCATCCCCTACATGAGAGATCTTTTCCCCAGTATTCTGTATTTCAATTCATACCACGGCTTGCAGACGGTTAAATAAACCAGGTTACTTTGAAATGAACTGGTCTGTCTGTTCAGCACCAAGGACAGCAACATTTCAAAGGTCTGAACAGTCGAGTGCCTTTGCCTGCTCTTAACTTCATGAGTTTTCATAGAAAGATTCATTGAAAATCTCCTCAGCACACTTTCACTTTAAATTATGAAACAGTGGTGATGAAACTCTCCAGGGAATTCTGATCCTGTCAAGTTACATGACATGTATCAACATGCGATGTGGTCTCCCAGCAGAGAGCCTGCTGTGAGTGAATGTTTTGTTTTGGAGCTGGCTTCCTGTGTCATCGCTGTTTTAACATAATGAACAAGTATCTGTCAGGACGTCAGCTGGTTTTCACCCTGTGATCAAGTCTGTTTTCCGCTCTGTGTATGTGTGTCTAAACGGCTGTGTGTACTCAGTGCTGTATTATTTATCAGCCTGGGGAGAGGTGCTGTTCACATCTCATTTCTCACCCCTCATGTGTTCTGATTGTCTCTGCTAATTCTGGCTTGTTTAGGCAGGTGAGATGCAAATCCAGTTGCTCTGATTTGCATGTTCACTGAAAAAAATGGAAAAGGAATTTGTCCAATATATGAGATGTGTTACTGTAGCTTCCATGTGTAATACTAATCATCTACTTTCTTTATATTGTAACATGTTATCAATCATATTTTTCTCAGTCTTATTCCATTATAAATTGCTTTAAAAAACCCTGTTTTCCACAGGAATCTCATCTAATCCCATGTGATCAAATGTCTTGTTCAGTATGTTTCCACCCTCACTCTTTGCCCCCCACATTATGTTTGTCACATTTGTGATTATTTCATACTGTGTTGATGTTTAGCATATCTTAAAACACTACTCTGGAATACCCTCTTATCATTGTTACTATGTAAGCTGGTGATTTTTAGTTAGGGTATGTGTACCCCAAAGGGTACATCTGCAGTTGCCAGATTAATTGTGCGACACAGAATAGCTTGGAGTAAAAAAATATATCCACAGACTGTATTTGTGTTTAGGAGGAAAATAAATAGGATTAACAAAAGGTTCAAGGCTTTTCTATAGTGCATTAAATGTCACAATAAGCAATAAACTACCAGCTATGATAAGCTGACTGCTCAATATACGTCTCTCAGGCTTACTTAAACACCACATGTGTGAAAAGATTTGGCTTTATTTAATTGCCAGATTTTTGAACAGCATGGTCAGTGAGACGTTCAGGGTGACAGCTGAGTTCATGTAATACAATAAACAAGCCAGGTTAAAGCCTGGATATGTACTCCCAAATGGACGCCCTCTGACCTAATGCAGCTGTGTTTGTGCACGTCTGTTTGGGAGTATATTCTGACTCAGACATATGGATCCGCAGCTACTGGCAAACATCTTCACCCAGCAGACAGGATGATTTGACAAAGTGGAATGGTTTTACCGCAGAGAAAATGTGAGGAGCACTCACTCTGCAGCTACTTCTGAGGACAGAAAAGTCCACTGAAATACACTGTACACTGACTGAGGAAAAAAAGAAGAAAAGAAAGACTCTTTGACTTGAAGAATCTCAAGGTCTCTGACTAATAATTCAAATCCTTGACTTTCATGGTGCAGCCCTACAAAGACTAGTTAACAGACTAGCAAGCAGAGGAATCAGAGTAGAGTCAGAACTCCAACTGGCAGCAGCACTAATGCAGCCACACTGTGAAGTGACTGATTGATTCCAGAATCAGTATGAAAACATATTACAACAATATTGATTTCTGAAATTCAACATATCAGTTCAATGAACACATCTGGTGATGATGATGTACTTGAGCTCATCTGAAAGGACTGTGGGGATTGAGGCTGAGACCTGCTGCCATGAACAGGGATGAGCATTGATGTTCTACAGAGGACCAACAGTCTGCACTGCGGGTTTTCATTCTCACCAACCAGCTCAGCAGGTGATTTCACTCGTTCCTCCCTTCATGAAGGAGTGCTAATCAGTGAAATCAGCTGGTGGAGTCTTTGGACCCACACTGCTAACAACCATAACACCCTGGCAAGCTGAGTGGCACAAGCTCACACTTCACTTGGGCTAAGTCTAATCAGCCAAACATCATGCACCTGTAGGCAGGTTTCCATCCAAATGTAGTGCAAATTCAAACCTAATTTACATAAAATGTGAAATATGAATCAATGCCCATTTCAATCCACTAACGTTATGTAAATATTAGTAAGTTAAACACATCTGGTTCTGGCAGACGACCACCCACGAATACAGAGTCTGGATTAAAATGGATGTTTGTTTTACAAACAATAACATACAAAACCCAAAATATGTATATATGTATATGTACTCACACAAATATATATATATATATATACATACTCAGGTCCTTACCAGCCTTGTCTACTATTGTTTTATGTATCAAATTAAAACCACAATGTTTTTACACTGTTATAATTTGGTGTTATGCTAATAAAATTGAATTGATCCTGTGACATGTCCTGTTGGGTCCAGCAATGTGCTTGTTGTTAACTACCATGTTGTTCCTTGTGACCAGTAGCTTGAGGGAAGAAGCTGTTTTGTATTTGGTGCAGATTTTAAAGCTATGTAATCAAAAATATGATCAGATATCCGATGCTAGGCAAGCTTACTGAAGAACACTAAAATACAACAGGAGAATGGAGCAGTTAGTAAAGACGTGCTCTAGAACTGGCAAATAGAAACCATCTAGCATGCAGTCCTGAACTCGCAATCTTCCATCTGAGACGCCCTGACAGGCCACTTCAAATCTATGATGTTGAAAATTAGCAGAGCTCATCTCTTCAGTGTTGGGAAAGCCCCTAGGAAGGGCTTTGAAATTGACATAGTTGCCAATCCCTGCAATTACAACGTCACGTGATGCATATCGGCTCAAAAAGATTTCCCATAGATTTTGAAAGATATTGTGAAAAACAGTCGATGATTTTTTTGGTTTCACAACCCCTGCAAAATGATTCATTCCACTAACAGAATTTGATCCACTGGATCCTGTAACATTTGTAAAATCTAGAAAAGTTGGGGAATTTTTTTTATATTGGAGAGTGAACAGCCCCGTTGTATCCAATTCTCCATATGGGCTTTTCAGACGTGGAGCAATTGATGCGCCACATAATTCATTTTTAATGGGAGGTGAGCGGACAGGTAGGGAGGCACGGGCGATTGCACAGGCGGAGAAACAAGCAGGTGCGATCCCGTCAAAGTGTCACGGTCATACCTCATTTATAAAGATGATTTTCTTATCAAGATGCTGAATGTTTGGCCTGAAGGAAAGGCAGCCACCATTTTTAATATTTAATACGGTTTGTGTTTACAGGCAGCAGGAGATTTTTGGTCTGTTTGGAAGCTCAGAAACACAAGATTTATTTTTTTCAGCAATCAGAACCAGTTTGTACACGTACTTACAGAAACTACAAGATATCAACAAGGTCTGCAGATTGACTGTGTGTGTGTTTGTGTGTGTGTGTGTGTGTGTGTGTGTGTGTGTGTGCACTGTTGACAGGCTAACAAATCTACTTCGACTTTATAAGACACATTGGTCACCATGTTAAAATCTATTCAGGTGCTGAAACACGCTGATGTGTTTTTACCAGGTTCTCTTCTCACTTTTTCTCTTGTGTGGGTGAGTTATGATCACACTCTTATGAACACAACTATTCACAGACACCCATATGCACACAAACACACCTCAGCCTTGGTCAAAGCCCCAGATGGCCGTAAATCGTCTTTTATGAGCAGGACTTGATGAAAGCGTCTCCCTGGACACTGGGTTTTTTTGCCCTCTGGCAGGCTGTTGGTTTATTTCTGCACACACCACCGCCTTTATGTGCCGTCTCTATCATTCTGCTCTGACAAGGACCAGATACAAGCAATAGACCACATCAAATGTATATGAATTATTCAGATTTCACCAAAAGCAGGTGCACAGCTTCATGTAAAGTTTGAAAATTTAAAAAAATTTGATGCTGTTGCCAGCTAATTCACTTACATACACGCACTATTTCTTTGGTGTCCTTGATGGCAATACTGGGTGCTCCCATATAAAGCCCCAGACAAACAATACACTGAGCCTGCTGACAGATATAGTGTGTCTAGACAAAGCCTGGTACATCATATTCCTCTGTGCTTTAGAGCCCCATTGGTGACCAAAAATATTAAAATCCCAGAAATACTCACTATATCACCAAGTTGGATCAATCAGCCATGGAAAATAGTCCCCAGCAAATGCAACAACTCCTGTCATGTTTTTTGATTGTTTCAGGGCAGTTACATTCTAAAGCACAAACACACCAACACCTCTGCACAAGGCTGGATTCTGTGTGAAAACAGCCAAAGTGATTCTTCATCTTGTTGCTGTTTCCTCAGTCTGCTCTGCCTGTGTGTGTGTGTGTGTGTGTGTGTGTGTGTGTGTGTGTGTGTGTATGTGTGTGTATGGCTCTAACAGAGAGCAGAGGTAAGAGACGGAGCCAGCAAACTGTTGGTTGTTACATTTTAGGGTCCCAACCTCACACCCTGCACACTTTTATTGGTTGGGGGCTACTTTTTTACTCCACCAAAGCAGTAGACGGCGCTTGCGCGCTCCTGTGGAACAGGCTGAGCAGCTTCTTCTCAAGCTCTACCTAGCGCAAATCAGAAATAAAATGGCGCTGGCTTGATTAAGACGCTAATCCTCCTCCTTGATCCACAGGTACTGTAAAAACACCCTCTAAACTCACTGGTTTATGCTCACATGAAGGTGAATGACCGAGAAACTACTTTTCTGTGTTTTAGGATGATTGTGACGGATATATAGTGTTTTGGTGTGTATTTAATTGTGTGTATCTGCCGAGCGTTATTAATACAACCGACATGCTAGTTCGCATGCTTCGTGCGGTAAAACAAGGTTGTAAATGTAATACTGTAGATCTCATAGTGTTGGTTTGACACATGTAGATGTATTTTTAGGTTGCTAAAATGTGTTATTGCTTCCAGTGTGTAGAAAGGAGTTCACCATAAACTCTCTTTGAGAGTAGCATTTGTACTGTTTGTTGTTAAGCCGCTGCCGCCATGTTGCGCATTTTGTCAGTAGAGTGTATTGTGAATGTTTGAACTGAATAAGCAGCATTAGCACAAGAGTCGTGATGCAGTTATGTCCAGATAGTTTGTTTTTATTGTAAATTTGGTATTTTGGTTGTCATTAATTTCTGTTTAAGTAATTTAACAAAGTTAATTAATTTTTTTCTAATTATTAATCTTTTATTTACACCTATTTTGCAATTGTTTATATTTTATTTTGCACATAATTTATTTTTTTTATGAAAATTTGTGTATCTGACATATGCATATATGGAGTTTCTAGACCAGTATTGAAAGTGAAATATTTTTCTACTGTTTTGTGAGTAATATTGACAGTGAGATAAAGGAAGATATTTTGATATTGTGAGAAAAAAAAATGGCGCTGGCTTGATTAAGACACTAATCCTACGTGTCTCCTCCTTGATCCACAGCCAGTGCACCACAGATCCACAGTGCTTTTTAGCCTGTGTATCACATGTTGCCAGCCCAGATACCCCTAGGTCTGGCGCCGGTTATTAACATCACTGCCTTATTGTCCTGCCTTAACAGGAGCAACAAAGCCAACAAAGTGAGAGGCAATGTAAATCAAGCACAGTCTGTGTACACCCACACAGTCCTGAGCAGAGGTCTAATCAGGCAGTGTAAAAAATTGAGTAGGTGTTAATTAAGCTACCACACATGGAAATGTGATGACTGAAATGTTAAAACAATGGTGGTCTGAAAGTACTTTGACATATTTTTATTTTTTCAGTTTTAAATAACCTAAACAACATTAGCTAAAGGAAACTGACTCACGCTGACGCTGAAACTGACGCTGTGGTTACCAACTGACAAACGCAACCGTGAAATCTTGCTGCAATGGATCCTGTAATTTCCCTTATCTGGTTGCCTTAAGTCACTGCCATTTGTCATTGCCGTGACAAATTTTTTGTCACAATGTATAGTAGTGAGCATGTCACTCGAAAACGGAGCTCCCAGTGCTCTCTCTGCTGATTTGACAACTCTGAGAAGAAAGACGGGAAAGAGGGGAATGCAGGAGTGAAGAGGCTGATGGAGACAGAGAGGTCTGCAGTCCCCTGAGACTCAGCTGCGCTTCAGACGAGCTTTCAGAGAGGAGACGGAGATAAAGAAGGGAGAGAAAGATCGAGATGGTGGCAGATAAACGGAGAGTTCTGGGGGTATGAGAGAGGGAGTTGATTAAAAGAAGAAAAGGAAGCAGTGTGGAAGAGATACATTTGGAAAAGAGAAAAGAAAAGTGCCCCTAAAACATTTTTAGGGCACTCCTCTTTCTTCTTCTTTAATTTGCCAGCAGCTCCCTCTGACATTGACCCAGGGGTGTAAAATAATGGTGCTTTGTCTCTTTCATTCTCTTTCTCCCTCTTCTCTGCTACTCTAATAGACCTCTGAACAGACCCAGTGCTTTATATGGTCAACCTCAACCATACTGTTGACAGGGACAGAGTACAAGAATAAACCTAACCCATCCTACACCTTCACTTTTTCTCTTTTGTTGCTTGTGTTGAACACTATGTTATGTTTTGCAAATGAAGCCACTAAACTGTGAATATTAACTGTATGTTTGCAGCGCTGCAGATGTATAAACTGTTGTGAAAATTACAATTTTCTTCTCTTTTAAACCATTAGAGTTTACAAGAGGTGGATGCAAAGGTGAATTATTTAACTCGTATACACAAACTACATTGTCAGTGATTTTGAATCTTTGTACTGAAATCAATTAACAACACAAATCAACAAAGTGATTCTTAAGTTTCCCCTCAGCCAGACCTCAGCCAGACCCCTCAGCCAGACCTCTGAATAACCGTCCGCATTTCCAATTTGTTGATTCAAACATTTGGTCTGGTGGCTGTATGATCCAGTAGTAGAAAATGTCTGACCAGTGTTTTGTATTTCATATTTTGTGCCAGAGCCAGAAAAATAGCAATTGAAAAGTTGCCACAAAAATGCTGATAATCTGTGCAGGATGTTGTAAATTGATAAAAAAAAATAAAGCTGTCATAACATTTCCACATTAAAACATCTAAAAATGTCAGACCTATCCTCTATATTTTATTGAGCTGACTACTAACCCAAATGTTCCCAACAGTGTTGTAATCCAGACAAATCTGTAATTTTATTCAAAGTAATGGTGCATTTTCTTGCTGCTGGCTGCTATAACTTCAGAGAATACATACATTTGATACGTCAGACAGTGAAGAAGGTGGGCCTGGTTCTACAAGGGTGCAAAAGCGTGCACTGCACCCTCAGTTTGATATTTTGTACCCTCAGTTGAAATTTGAATAATCATTCATGCTGTCTGTGTGCATGTCCATTTAGTATATTCAGGACACATAAACTGTGCGTGCGTGTATCACTGTCTGTTTTATGTTTCTTGGACGGGCTGTAACTGAAAGGCAATTTCCCCTCGGGGATCAATAAAGTATTCTGATTCTAAAGTATTCTGATTCTATTTTGGTTCATGTATGTGCAGCAGTGCCACATGCAAAAGGGCAGGGTGAAGGTGAATATAGATCAACAGGTGTGGTGATTATTAAATATTCTCTCAGCCAATAACACTGGGACTGCAATGTGTTTCTAGAATAAAAGGTGAGCTACTTTTGCCATGAGCCTTGAAGGACATCTTCACGCAATAGTAGAATATTTAGTAATAACCGACTGGTGTGATGTGTGTAGTGGTCTGTATGGTTATACTGTAGCAGCCTGGTGTTGCTTTAGGCAACTTTATGAAGGCACTTCACAGAGGCTGTGGATTTATCAACATATAACTGGTGTCTTCTTATTCATAAACAAGCTGTTGCTGAAACTGAATGACATACTGTGTACACTTCCTACTATTTTTTTTCAGATAGGCTTTTATCACCAATAGTGGTTGTCTTTTGGTGACAGAATCTGCATAAAATTAAAAATGTTATCAGTTCTTAGTAACCAGTGTGTCAACAGAAAATGGCATTAGTTAGGGCAAAAACAGCAGTACTCACAAACAGAAAATGACTAACATGAACACAGTGTCAGACTGAATAATGAAGTGATTATCAGGCTGGGAATGGACGGCCCTTACAGAGTTCAGTGAAGTTGGCTGTGTTACAGCCTTCTAAGAGTTCAGTCCATGAAGATGATTCCCTCAGAGGACTAAAGGCCAGAGGGCGTCTCATCATGCTCACAGAGACACAAACTAATGGTGTGTTCAGGTGGTCCTCTTCAGCTTGTAAAGTTGTAAATTTACATGTTTGCCAAAAGGAATTTGCATTTAAACCAGTGGACAGTCCCAGGTGAAAGCAACATCAGCGTATGAGCAACAACAGAGGAAGGGCTGTACCAGGTGTGACTCAAGTGTGTCTGTGAACTCCTGTTCGATGTCTGCATGTGCCAGTATATGCCAGTGTTTGCACCTGTGTATGTGTATGTGTGTGTAAGGAGGCATCCACAGTGGAGCAGAGCAATTTGTTTTTTGTGATGCGTGACCTGTCACAACATGAGGCAAGCAGAAAAGCCTTGGGCTGAAGTTGCAATCCAGTCCTTTTTATCCCATTCTCACAGTGCCCCTAGTCTCTAATTTCAACAAAATTATTCCATGATGCCTATAAATCGTATATGTAATAGCTTTGTGGTGAAGGCAGGGTGTTTTCAGCGCTGGCTGGAGGCACAGAGGGGAGACTTGAATCCCTCTGTTCCTTCTAGCTTGTATTATTTACATCCTACTGTGGCTTTTTCCATGGATCAGTTCATGTGATGTGTTTACCAGAGACTGATGACCACCTAAACACAAACATCTGGAAAATACAATAAGGTTAAATGATGCAGTATAAAGTATTCTGAACAGCTGATGAGAGCTGTCTAAAAACACACAAAGCATATCTTGAGTTTTAGCATACAGCCCTTTGACAATCATTATGGCTATAAATGATGCACTTTTCTGTCTCAGATATTGGGCAAAAGCTAGAAATTCTCAAGAACTTTGGAGGATTTATACATCAACAGCAGGTCAACAAGCAGTCTCAACCTTCGAAGACAGTGGAGCCTGAATTTGTATTACAATTACGACACCCACGTCATTTTCATTGTATTATATTTAGAATTACATAGTTTCTTGTTTAATTCTGTTTTTCTTCCTGTTTTTGTTTCTGTGATTGAAAGCGATTAATTATTAAGGCACTCTATTTATCCTTCTCCTCTGCACAGCTACTATTGGACAAGCTAATAATATGAATAGGCTTTGAGACTGTTTTTGTTTTCATAGTGGTGCCCCCTGTTTGTGCATGTATGAGCTGGAATCTTGTTGTGTCTGTGTGGAAAATGAATTTTTTATATATAGCCTATGGAAATACTTGAATTTACTCTGTATAAGCACAAAATAGTAAACATTTGGCGAATAGACAGGCTCACAACACATAGAAACAGAAAAGGCCTCAGAAGTTGAATCAAAATGCACATAAGCTTTCTAGCTAATGTCGCCTTCTCCTCTGAAAAGATGGACACACATCTTGTGTTGCACCTTGGCTTGATCATTGAGTGATCAAATTAATATCCACCAGGAAAAAAGTGCACCAGTAAAGGTATCACACCACTTCCTAACTAGAAACAATGCAAATCAGCAAGCAAGCAAACATCACATTGTTTCAGTCAGTGAACAGGCTAACAGACATGTCACTTGTTTGAAAAAACACTTGCCCTGCTTCAATATTCATGAAATTTTCACTTCCTTCACCTTTATTTGGTCAAAATCAACTCTGAGTTTACATTACTGTAGAAACATCGCGATGCAACATGGAGGCCTGTGTAAAAGAGGACCAGCATCCTCTGTAGATAGAAAGGGCTTCAGGGGCTCCCAATCTAATGAAGACATACCTATGAGTAGTATATTCCATATCTGCCAATAGATCCCCATAAATGGAAATTGGAAATTTGTTACCATGAATACAAATACTAGAACTTGTTCTATTCCTATCTCTCTTCTCGATGTTTCCCAGTCGCCTCTCTCTCTTTCTCTGTCTTTCTCTTGTTCTGCACTAACTTGGCAATGGGTCAACAAATTTTATACGGCAGGGAAACGATCCCTCTGAGTCTGTCTCTCCCGTGCTCTTTGTTTTAGTAAAGGCTAATTGGGCCTCTCATTAACAGCATAGCAACCTTCAGCTGTTAATGATGTGGAACTTTTTGATTTGGCTACAGGCTCAACAGACGAGTTGGGAAGTTTGTCTGCGATGTCGGGATCAAATTAGGGGAGGTGTGGATGCAGTGCTGAGGGGGAAGTGGTGTTTCCCTCCTCATTTTGTTGTGTTTGCTGTTTGCTGCCATTAAAGCTTCCCCAGAGGAATTTCACTGCGATGCATTATGCAGGTTGCCCTTTAACAGAGACACTTTTCAATTCTGTACAACCCACACTGGTCAAATGAAGGTTAAATTGGTTAAAATAGAACTGATCTCTGTCTTTTATTATCGGTGCAAGGGCAAGGGAGGGTGCAAAACTGTAGTAAACAATGTGACCACTTTATTATATTTGAGTTTTTGTTTCCATTTTATATCTACATTCTTTAACTGTCAGCAGAAGGACTTTTCTGGACTAAATAAAGAAGGACTAAGAGTCTCCTCTGCCTCCCACTGTGCAAAATCTAAGCCGAAATATTCTGGATACGAGCGCAAGCCCCCTTTTATAAACAAACTGATGAAAAAAAAGGACTTGAACAAACAACACTGTGATAAGACCTAACTAAAATGACAGAAGCCATCTTTGAGAAAAATGTATTTACCATGCACTTTGATGTTTTAGTTTATTAACACTATGAACTATACTGCAGCCAGCCACCAGGCAGAGATCAAGGTGCTTTGGCTTCACTTTTGGGAAGCTGTCATGTTGTTCATTTCTATTTACAGTCAATAGTGGAGACAGCTCTTCTGACCCTTTGCCCTATCCTACATTCAGCTCGCCCACTCCAGTTCAGCCATAGGGCATTCAGTGGAGTGACCACTGGTTGGCATGGCGAACAGCACACACACTTCTTCGCTATTAGTTGAGGTTGAAACGTTCACCATTCGAAGATCACCAAAGTTGAAATCCATGCGAAGATGCAACTTCGCGCACAAGTGACCACGGCCTCTCAGCCAGAATTACACTTTCTGCATCTGCAAGAGCATGTGTGCCCACTAGAGTGTGTGTGGCATAAATTTCATCATCACAAGGTGTATGTGTAGGCTCTGTGAGGACATCTGTATATGTTCAATTTGTTGCACAGATGCTGATCTACTGCGCATGTGTGGAACACACCGTCCATTCTGTTTTATTCTGTTTCAGTGTTCCAACTGTATGTGGGTCTTTTCCTAAAACCCCGACAGACAGAATTTGATCATTGAGAAGCTTCTAAATGTTTCTGCTATAGCAGTCTGTATCTGAACATGTTTGTGTGGGCTAACAACCAAAGATCAGCAATTTGAGGGTCAAAGGGATAGTTCAATGAAAATTCAGTCATTATCTACTCACCTTCTCACCAGTTGAAGGTTGGGTTTAGTTTTTTAGTCCACAAAAGACCATTGCAAAATCTCCCAAACAATGGAAGTGAATCGTGACCAGTTTTCAAATGGAAAAAACAACCAAAAAAAACGTAAAATGCCTGCTCGTCTGGTCTAATCCAAGTCTCCTGAGCTGACTTAAAAGATGTCATTTACACCATGTTTTTAGCCTAAATCTTAACTGTAGATCCTTAGCTTAGAGCCACTTTCATATTTGTATGCACACACACCCAGTCTGTACTGGGTGTGTGTGTGGTGTGATGGTGTATGAACGGCATGTTGGGGTTTTGGAAGACTTGGATTACACCAGTGTTTTATGGAATAAAAAACTAAACCCAACCTTCCATCAGCATGAGGGTGACAGTGAAAGTGTGAATGCCAAGCCAAAACAGAAAGGGAAAAAATATATATATTTTCAAATTTATCTGCATTCATAGAGACATGGTATTTGCAAACCTCAAAGCTATGTTTCTTTTGTTTGTCTTAGTGAAAAAAAAATCCACTAATCATAATCCTCAGTCCAAAACATCTCTCCTCATTCCTCCCTAATATGAAGGCCTACAGTGCAGTCTGTTGTGTTACCCACACGTCCATCTGTTTGTAGAGCTGGACTGATGGTGATGTGAAGTCTGTTAACACCCATCACACACTTCAGTGTGAGCACTCTTCAGAAAATGACTGGCTGCCCTTCTGCCCACTCAGACTGTCAGCTGTAATGACATTTAACCATCCAGCTCAATGCGCCTGTGTGTGTGTGAGTGTCTCCATCCAGGTGTGTGTAGCATCAGTTTGTGGATATCGTGGCAGTATTTTCAAATATTTATTACATGTAAGATTTCTCTGACATCTGGGAACATATATTAAGTGGTTCTTGACCTTTCAGGCCAGTAAAAATGAAACCAGCTGCCTATTCATGTCCTTCTTTATTGTGTGAGGCATATTGTATCTTTCTCCTTTTATTGTTACTTGACATTTGGCTGTTTCACTCTTAAGAGGTCAGGTCATAGTGTTCACTGTGAATGTCTGAGCCACTGAGAATATTTTTATCCATTTCTATTCAAATCTTTTTTTTTCTTTTTCCATCAAAACTTTGTGATGCAGTTACACAAAATGCAGCTACAGTATGTGTTGTAGTCTGTAAAAGCGTTTGTCTATTGACTGGACCAATAAGAATGATAAAATAAGACAGTTTAACATTATTACACTCAACAAAAATATAAACACAACACCTTGGACTGGTCACAATAAAAGGCCACTCCTCAAATGAACAGTTTGATCTTGAAAAAAAGACATCATGGTGCACAATATAATTTATGGTATTTGTATTCATTTGGATGATTAAGATAACTTAGATCTATAGCTATTAACAATCTATCTCAAAAGCAGTATCTCAAAATAATGACTTACTTAGCCTATTTCAAAATAATGATTTAATATCTCAGAATAATGAGTTAGTATTTCAAAATGCTAAACTGCTTTATTGGCATGACATAACACTGCATATTGTCAAAAAATGAAAATGCTACACATATAAAAACACATTGAAAACAGACTACAACAAATCACATATACAAAAAAGAAAATACTACAACAAAGGAGCATATTACAGAAAAGAATACTACAAAACAAATCAAATACAGTATCATTAAATATCATTAAATACATAAATAACGAGCATGTGGAATCAATTAATCATTTTATCTCTATCACTCTGGCTACGAGTTAATCGATGGATATTTTTTCTAATACTTCCTACATCCATGATTAGGCTGTTTTGGTGCCCTTCCAGCACTTGGTGCCCAGTGCACAGCACATGATGCGTGTATACACAGCAGCAGTGCTCCTTTTTCACATAGAGCTACAGATGCTAAATTTTTCCTAGGAGAGCAAAGTTGGGACTTCCGGACTCTGCCTCTGATTGACTAGTACTGATTTCCTGTGTTGGTTGGGTTAGTTAGGTTAAAACATGAGGAGTGATTTGTTAAGGTCATAATAAGAACATCAGGATAAGCCAATCAGAGGCAGAGAAGGGCGGGTTAAAAAAAAAGGTATTTGTACCCTTTTGTGAAATAAACTTATGTACTTTACTTATGGTGTTTAATACTTTGTTGACTGTTTGAGGACAGCTTCCTGGTGATGAACTTGACATGTTTGATTTTCTAATTTTAACAAAGGCTGCTTGAATGGTCCATTAGTTTTGGTCTCTGTGAGGTCAGAAAGTCTTATTAGAGGAGGAGGACGTCCAGCTGAGGCCTCATGTTCTCTGAAGGATAAACCTTTGTGAGCCATGTGCCTCAAGGATCCCGTCCCTCCGCAGGGACACAGCAGTGGACATCCATCAACGACAATTCTTTGCTGCAGTTTTAAATGCTAAAGTCAAAGGGACAGATAAAAAAAGTGGATGAAATTTTGAATAAAGAACAGTGCTGTGTGAGTCATAAATAAATCGAAACTTAAGACCCTTTTTAGTAAATAAGGACTGACAAGTCCTCATGTCCACTAATTTTCACTAATTCACTCCTCTTGCTTTGCTAGTGCAAAGACAACATGCCACATGCCACTCCCACTTATATTAACAGAATTTGTGGAAATGTATCAAGTTAGTTGTTCCTATTGCTAATTTACACATTCATGATAACTGTATGTATACAGTATGTATATAACTCACCCGTTTAAACTATATTGAGGCTTAAAGTTATGCATAGTTAAGAGCATGGCCACACTGAGTGACAGGTGAGTACTGTCATTGCCAGGTACCCACTTCATTCGGCCGCCTCAGCTCCACTCACGCTCCACCTCTTTGCTCATTTCTGGATTAGCTGGGAGCAAATTGAGTCATGCACTGGCCAGATGGTGACTGGCCACAGCCACCACACTCTGAGCTTCACAATACTCTTCAGAAACCTACGGATGACGTCACAGATGCCCCATCTTCTATTTATTTTACTGTGTATGGTAGAGACTCTTAGAGAACCTCATAAGAAGGTTAACTTCAGCTGAACTAAGCTCTGAAACCTAAATGAAATATATTATAAGATAATACTCTCTTTCTCATGGTTTCAGTTGTTGGACATTTCAGGACAGTTTACTTTGTAATTATTTCTCTTGTGACAGTGACGATCTTGATTTAACCTGTCAAATATTTAAAATGGAACATTAAATGGCAGGAAACAAACATTTAGAATCATTTCACAAATGACGACACATATTGATGATTTTATTACAAAACAATGTCCACATCTTAGTCCTGCTCTGATCAACTACGGACCCAAATCATGTCATCACAATCCTGACTACTAATTTGAAAAAACTTTCTTTTACTGAGAACATAATTGTCTTGATTTTAACATCTTTTTGAAGCATCTACTGTACAGAGCAACATTAACAGTTTCATGGTTATGTTCAGAAAACTCAACACACTTTGTGAAGGTGATGCAAAGATTGTTGCTTTGGTTGAATGTTATAAAAGTAAAAGGTAACATGAGATAGGACATGTCTACTTTCAGCATTTAAACAAACCATGATCTTTTTCTCTTTGGTAATATATAAATCTGATTTTAGGAGACAGGTTTGCAGTAATAATTAGGCCCAACAGTTGTAACGTTTGTCCACCTCTTTAGTGAGCACATTTCATGATCTCTTTGCCCAAGAAGTCACAGTCATAATGATGAAGGTTGTTGAAGTTGCTGTGGATGGATACCTGCAGAGCAGAGTATCCTTTTATGACACCATTAACATAATGCTGGTCATTAATATGGAAAAATCTGAGACGCATGTAACAAGCAATAAATTAAAAAAAACAACCTTGAGAGGTTGAGTGATTGAGACTTTCTTTCGATGCACTTCAAAAACACTTCACAGGGTCGGAGCTGGCTGCCTGAAGCTTCTTTACCTTTTGGATTTCATACACGTCCTCTTGCACAACATCAAAATGTTCACTTTTGGGAATTTCTTATCAATTATTTCCTAATACGTATCTTTCCTCTGAGGCTTGATTATTTGGTTTTCTCTTTAGCCTGCAGAGGAGTTACTTAAATTTGATCTACAAGGTACAACAAATTCTTTGATTGTTTGATTAATTTGATGTCTCTTTGCAGTTCACATAAACTCAGAAATCAAACTAAAGACCAAAGCATCCCTGAAGGCGAAACAATCAGTCCACTGAAAACTTACTTGATACCATATAAAAATAAGATATATTTTTTTGGCAGATGGACAAACATCTTGTACACACATTTGTTTTTGTTGCTCATTGATTCAAGCAGTGGACTACACCCCTTAGCATAACACTTGCTTGTTTTTACAGCCTGATTATTCACTTTGTAAGCTCGAAAAAATTTGCAGTCTGTGGTTCAAACACTTTGTTCAATGTCACGGGAACAGCACACATACATTTCACTTGTTACAAACTGATCCACAAATCTGATTATTAGATTCATCCTGATCTTTAGTAATTTGACCTTGGAAAATAGTTTAAAACCCACAAAACCAATGAGGCCAACAACTAAACAGAAGAGGTTAGAGTTTTTGGCACAAGAACACATCTCCAAATTCACTGGGTTTTTTTTCCCTCCCACTGCCATTTGCAGTTTCTCATTCCCTGTAGATTTTTAACATTTCCCCCTGACCTTTACAAAATGACCAGGAAATGGGAGGTGTATTCATTTCCCTCTTCTCATTGTTGCTTCTTCCTCCAAATTATCATTTGACCTTCACTGCTGTCCGATTTCCTCGCCACAGCTCGGTAAGGATGCTCGAGTGCAGTCGACACACATAAAGTTGAAAGACTGAACTTTAGGTGTTTACTCTAAAAATAAAATGGAAATAACAAATAGAATGAGTGTTGTTTGCAAAAGTGTCTTTATATGGAATAAATAAATAAATACTTGTACTTTACTAGCATTATTAGTACACATAATATAGAAAGCTGCAAATTCAAGAAACTCATGTAATGTAGTACTCACTTTATTTTAGTAGTCAGTTTCTCAGTAATTTTTCCATGAGAGACAAAAAAAAAACATTAGTAACTGATTGCTAGTTCTGCTAAATTTCTTTTCTTTCTTTGAATGTCTATGTTCTACATTTGTACACGATTGTGGTGCTGTAATAGCAGCACTGTCTTACCCCCCTGTCTTACGTTTGTAACTAATTTGATACAGCTAATATGTTCTGTAGGAACCACAATGGTGATCAAAATATGTTTTCTTTTCACATAATGAGAAAATCTTGTAAATAAACATACCTGGCAAGTTGCAAAAATGTTGATATTAACATTTACACAATGCCAGATTTTGTTTAAATGCAGCCTCTGTCTGCTCTGCTTGTGTGTGTTTGTGTGCAATTCTCAGTCTGCTCTGCCTGTATGAGTGAAACTCTTTCTGCAGCCCTCAGAAGATGAAAAAGATCAGAGAATGCAATGTAACCATTGGTCCCTATGAAGTCCCTGTACCCAGCAAAATATGAGAAAATAAGGAAATACAGGCAGAGGGTCGGGGTCTTTGCAGATGCAGACATCATTACACACTTCTAATGGGTCATAAGTGATGACTGAGAAGAATTGTGTTTATGAGTCTATGTTTTTTTTTTTTTTTTTTTTCTTTAAAAGGAAAATGTTGCTTATTATCCCTTTAACAAAGCACCTTTATTACTATTACTATTGTAGGAATCAGGACACAAACCCTGGACTGTGGTCCCATACTCTGTATCCATCTCCAAAAAATCCATCTCAACCACCTCATTGCTAATACAGCACATTACATAAAATGTACCAATTCAAAGAAACATTGTCTGTGAATATAATTCGAGCAGAAATGTCATTTTTCACTACAATGTAATTATGAAAACTATTTAGTTATACAGGTAATTTCTGGGAGACAGGGCAGGGTTGGTAAGAGATATGAAGACACAAAGGTGTAAGGGTCAGTAAACATGATGTACAGTTACAATTTGTGTCTTTGGCTGAGCAAGATTTTAACATGAACATAAACTGTTCTTTGTCTTCTTTTAAGAAGGAACTCCACACTGTTAGTCTCTTGTGCATGTAGCCACACTCAGCTGTGATGTGTAGGGTCTGAACTGCACACTGGGTGTGGACAGAGCAAGCTGCGACCATGAATTGGCAAAACAAGCAGGATTATCAGCCTGGGTGTGGTTAAATCCTACACAATCTCTAAACAAACACTCAACAACGCCCAGCTTACATATTGGAAATGCATGAAAGGGTGACTTCTACATACTGAATGTGCTTTCATACATCCCCACAAAAGATGGAACACCTGAGTCCTGCAGGGGACAATAGACTGGTCAAACTGAGCTGCTGCAATGGCCATGAAAAAAGACACATGCACAAACCAGACAGAACAAGTTTATTTTGATGTCTACCCTAAAATGTAAAATAATCACATTTATGTGCCATTTGTGGTCATCACTCTGCAA
Source organism: Lutjanus campechanus (assembly GCA_027495735.1). NCBI lineage: Eukaryota > Metazoa > Chordata > Actinopteri > Lutjaniformes > Lutjanidae > Lutjanus > Lutjanus campechanus. Next base: position 26,080 of record JAJHUR010106423.1, read on the forward strand.
ACGCTGCGTTTAGCATTTTATACTGTAATAATTAAATGAGGATGGATTCTTGATTTAGTGGCTCAAGTCATGACTCACAGAAGTCGGACACAGACAGATTTTGAGGCTTATGTTAACTGACTTTAGATTAATCTGATTTCAAAAAGGTTTGTAAGACGCTATGCGAGGAATTATAGATCACATGAATAATTAGGTTTGAATATCTTTCTTGCATGTGTATTTGTAATGTTTAATTATTATCATGCTATTATCATGCTTCAGGCTGGAATTATCATGTTTATTATCTATTAATTTTGATTATTCTGTACTTTAGTGCTTTACAAGGCATCAGACATATTTCAGAAGGGATCATGAGATGTGCATAACAATAGAAGGTCTGTTTTGAGTTTAACATTGTAATAAAAGTACAACATTTGGGCAGTTCATGAAATGAAACACTAGAAGCGAAGCAGCCTCTGAAAGCTGTCTGTCTTGTGGGAAAGTTCACAGAAATAATGAGCCTGACTTGTGGAATATTAGAGAAGGTGGCTGATTTGTAACAGTCAGAAAGGTCAGGAGAGAAAGTGATGCAGGGAGACAGTCCAGGCCAAACAAAGTATCAAAGAGACAGAGACAAGAGTACAAGGTGATTTATTCATCATCTACAGGATGGTTGTAAAATGTGATTTCAGTGTAGTTCCCTCTTTGGCTGATTGATTGGAATTGGTTGAGGAGATAAAAATATAGAAGAAACTATCTAACATGTTGAAGATGAATTAAGCAGTCTCACAGCCTGAGGTGAGACGTTGCTCTTTGTCTGGTGGTGCAGCAGCGGATACTTTTGTATCTCCTGGCTGATGGCAGCAGGGTGAACAGGCTGTGGCTGGTGGGGTGGGTATTTGCTTTTAGTATCTTCTGGGCTCTGTGAAATCACCTCATTTCCCTGACATTATGTGTATCAAGTGAACTGGTAAAACAAAAGATGGATTTAATTACAAACAAAAAGTAACTGAGGAACAGGCTTACATGGATGATGGGGTAGTCCAAAACACAAAACTAAAACTGGCAAATCATCCAAAATAAGGTCAAAGTTCAAATTGACAAGAAAAATACAGACAAGGCTTGGATACTCAACACAAAGGAGAACAACGAACTGACCAAGAAACAGAGAAACACAAGGACTAAATAGACAAGCAACTAATCAGACACAGGTGGAACTAATCAGACAAGTGAAACAAATGGCAATCAAAAAGGGCAGGAAAAGGACACAGACAGGAAGTAAAGTCAATACACATGAGGGAGGACTAAGGCTACAAAATAAAACAGGAAATAACCAACAACAAAAAAAAAGCCAAACCTTCACAATCACCAATACTTGGTCAATGGATAGCAATGATGTTCTGGGCAGTTTTAATCACCTGCTGTACATCCCATCCCAGTTTGTGATGTTTCCAGTCAGGATGCTTTCTTTTGCTCTTCTGTAGACAAAAACTTGGCAATGGAATTTTTCTTCCTAAGTTTCCTCAAGAAATACAGCCATTTCTGAGTCATTCTTTACCAGGGTGGAGATCTGTGATGCTCATGACAAGTTCTCTGTGATTCATAGGAACCTAAAACTGTTCACCTGCTCCACCTCAGCTGCAGTGATGTAGAGAGTCTTTTTTGCCTCATTTCTTGAAAGTCAGCAATCACCCCCTTGGTTTTGCTGACTTTGAGCAGTAGGTAGTTTTCTGCGCACCAGTCTGCCAGACTGTTGATTTCCTTCTGAGAAAGAGAGTCAGGATATGACGGTTAAAAGATATATGAATGGTTTCTATTTGGTGTTCACATTATAAACTGACTATTATTAAAGTCTGACAATTCTTTAAGAGACATTTATCTCTTTCCTCTGTCTGTCAAGAGTTGGGATTTCAGAACTGCCACCACAAATCTTTGAGTAATCTTTGGCTTCATAGACATTCTACTTTAACATAGAACTGGCTTTGAGATGTAACATTTGTTACGGCCGGCTCGTAGGCCGCAGCAAATGAGGGAGATGTAGACGGGTGGCTCCAACAATTAACAAAAGCTTATTAAACATATTAAACAATAACTACTGCGATGGAGTGTGAAAGTCAATATCAGTGGTGTGTGAGGGTGCATGGGTGTGTTGGATGATGTGAGGTGCATGTTGTCAGTGCAAAACAAAAGACAGGAACGTAAAAAGTAGAGGTAACATGGCTGGCAGAGGGGACCGATGGGAGCGCGGCAGCAACCACGGCAGCAACCACGTCCGCAATGACTGCTACTGCTACTGCGATTGGCGACACCCACGGTGACTGGGCAGGCGGCGTTAAGTAGCCTGGGAACACTGGCCAGGTGTTCCCAGTTACTTGATGACATGGTAGCTACACCCAACTGAGAACCTGCAAGACAGAGCACACACACAGTACCACAGAAGGACCAAGGCCCTGGGGCCGTCACACATTAGATGTAGTGCCTGTTAGCTTCATTTTGAAATAGGGTATTGTCTGTTCTAATCTATATATTCGACCCCTCCTAATCCCGCCCCTTTTTGCTCTGCTCTCCAATAACAAGTGAACATGCTTGTAACCCATCAGAACCTCAGTCAACTTCCCTCTTTTCTATTTCCTGTTTACTATGCTAGACTGCTAGGCTTGAAATGTAAACCAAATCCACATCAATCATTAACTAGTTAGTTAGAAAGTTCACTGAGGTTTCACTGGACATGAAGCTACAGGCATGATGTATTTTTTTAGGCCAACCTGGGAGTTAGCATCGCTCTGGTTCCACAAACAAAAAGCCAAAGGGATTTTTCCACTGGATTTTGGATTAGTGCAGAAAATAAACTCTCACAAGTCTCAAAAATGTATATGTTCAGCAAGATGTCTTCTTTACAATTTTTGAAACATAAATACAATCAACAGAAGTAAAAAGCTAATGTTAGGCTATAAATGAACTACACCACAGTTGCATAACTTCATGTCACCACCACTAAGTAACTAGTTTTCTGCATGATGACATTTAGTGTCCGCGACAACATCTGTAGTCTCATTTAACCACTTGTTAGCAACAACCTTTTTTGAGACATGTAAAAGCTTCAAGTTATGAGTGGGGTATTTACTGACATATTTTATGACATAGAACAAAAGGTTAAGATCTCTTAAGCTTGTGTTAACCACAGACCTTATCTCAAGCTTTTAACTAAAAACCCACTGACTTCGAGATAACAGTACTGGAAGTGTTAATATGCTAAGTCATTTCCAGATTTCTGGGGGGAATACAAATCAAAAAGGGACGGGACTCATTTAAATACCCTTATTCTATGTCTATCCTATGAGTAAGGTATGAGTACATTTTAAGTAGCTCTTGCTGTTTAGGCAAAGTCAGCATGGAGACTTGTGCTGCTGTTTTTAGTTGTGATCATGATTAATTTCCTTGAATGTTTTAACCAGCACCTTCATAACCAGTAAGACCCAGCACATCTCATGTTCTGGTGAGCAGCAAAGAAACACCACTGGCATTATCACATTCCTCTGTGGATCCACACAAACACACACACAAACACAAGCACCCACAAACGCTTGAATGCAAGCAACGTGCACTCATCTCCCCGGCAACTGTCTCGGGCTACTCTCCTCTCTCTTGTTCTGCCTCCTATAATATATTTTCAGGCTGTTGTGTCTGCACCCACAGGAATCATGTAATAACAGCTTGTCAAGGCTTTTTGTGCCGGGAAACATTTGCATATTCAAATGTGCTGAGGAGTGAAGCTTGCCACGGCTGATTCTCTAATGTGCATATTCACAGAGTGGGATTGTGTTCACGTTCTGCACAGCTAATGGACAAATCAGGCTAATTGTTTTCAGCTTTCTTCTTATTTTCAGTATAAAATAAAACGCAGAGAGCGCGCCTGAATTCGTGTTCCTCACCTGCATATTTATGCTTGTGTTCATGTATGTCTGAAATCCCTCATACCCATGCACAAATACATCTCTGATTTACAGCCCATTTATTCCCTGCCAAGAGACGCTATCAGCCTACAAATAAAAGATAATGGAGGCCAAGTAAACACTGGGTGCGCTGAGACCATTCCAACTCTGCAGCTTTATCACATCCACACACACAGATGTAGAGATTTCCTTTAAGGGCTTCTCGAATCACACCAAAAACATATTTTACCACTTAGCCTCAGCGGTTTCCAGTCATGAAGACTTTCTGTTTTATTTGCAGTTTAAGGATTTCAGATAACCATCTCTAAGACTTCTACCACTTTCCCAATGCAACGGAGCAGGATGGAATTTTATTTGTAGCATTCAAATAATTCAAAATGACATTTAAAACTCAACAGCAATGTTTTCAATGTGTTCCTTGTACTCAAAATCTACGGACCTCACTTTAGACGTAGATGGGAAATTACTTCTGGCTGCTGTTGAGTTTTCCAAATATAACCTATTTAAGCACCACACACTGAATTTCATTAATGCATTGTGGAAATCTGTGCAGTAGATATGAGCAAACTTCAGCAAATATAACCAAACTATCAACATGGCCAGATACCACAAAAGGTATTGGAGAACATTATGCCTTTTTTCAATTTGTTTGAAGTTACTTTTTAATACTCGCTGTCCATCGCTGTGTATCAGGACATTACTTAACTGATTTCTTAATTTTAAAACAATTTAAGTTGTTATTTGCAGTTTATTTGGGTTTATGCAACAAAACCTTTTAGCCAGGTTTAGGAAAATGGTTTGGCTTAATGGTTTGGGTTAAAATAATAAGTCAGCACTGACTTAGGGTTTCACATGGGACATGAACAGCAAACAGCAGCATTACCTTTCCCGTTTTTCATGCTGCATCCACAAAGCCAGGTCCAAAAAGATACGTTTTTTCATATTCGCTAATGCTCTTGTGGCCGAATGGGAGCAAATCCCTTCAGCCAGGTTCCAAAATGTGGTACAAAGGCTGACAGCAGAGAAGAGGATGCTGTTATAACAGCATGCTAATTTGCCTGGTTTGGGAAAGCAATGTTCTACTATCAATCACACATGCCTTGTTCAAATGTCCACATACTTTTGGCCCTGTAGTGTATCAAACAGCAGATGATACTGACTGGACTGTATCTATCTCAGAGAAAAGGACCATTATATGAGGAGCCCAGTGTGTCAGTGTAACCCTGGTGGATCGGCTGCTTCAGAGAATTAGTTATAGCCTGTCAGGTCTTTGGAAGCTGCTTTAAATGGACTTGTCAATGAGAAAACACATAAACATTTATATTGCTTAAGGCTGAAATATGGGAAGCAATGAGCCTTTCATAAACCCAATTGCTCTCCTAGTGTTGAGTCATCACACACATTAATGACAATTTCAATACCTTCATTAGCACAAGCGCACACACACACACACACACACACACACACACACACACGTAATGACAATGTGTGCAATAGGAGCAGTTCTAATATTTCTAGCCTAATTGTAATGGGTGATGTGACTCGTGGCTGTTTAGAGCTATTGACTGGAGCTAAAGACACACTGTTTGTTTAAGTCATCATTAACACAACCTTCAATAAGGGTCAGTGGCAGCAAATGTAACGCTGATTAGTGTGTGTGTGTGTGTGTGTGTGTGTGTGTGTGTGTGTGTTGAATGTGCTTGAGTAACAGTATATAAAAGAGAGCAAAATGAGTGTGTGAAAAAGCACTTAACGCTTGATGCTGTCTGTTGGTCTATCACCATTTGGAATTTTCTCTTTGGTATAACACAATTAACAAGCGGTCCAGACCTGTCGTAAGAGTCATGTGCAATTAGTCTGCCTAAGTTTTTCACTAATAGCTGTATATTTCAGTACTTTGAAGCAATTGAAAATCACATATAAACCAAACTTCATAATTATCATCACCTTATCCTGTTTGACTGCATTTCAAAGTAAATTTACATGGAGATGTCATAATTAATGTAAACTGGCTATTACCTACTGTCAGGCGTAATGGTCGTATCCTCACATGCAGATTTATGCAAGTCGCTTGCTGTCCAAGGAAACATTTCTTTTGCAATGCCTGATGG
>JAJHUR010106425.1:0-15317 GCA_027495735.1 Lutjanus campechanus
TGGGAGCAACAAAAAGAAAAAAAATACAACACTGTGTACATAATTATTTTAGGAGTGAAGGACCTACTCATCCCGTAAACCCTTGCGAATGATACTGCTGCTGTTTCTATTGTTATTAACAGTTTTGTAATGCGTTGTGTGCTGATACACTCTAGATAGAGCCTTTTTTGTTGTGCAGCCACTGTAGATTCTACTACAAGCTTGGAAGGGGAGGGTGAAGCAAGGGATATGTAGCTGGTTGCAATGTACAACCTCACTGCTAGACACAATTAAATCACCTCTCACACGCTGTTAACTCCTGTAGCACACACCTTGATGCAGTAGTTAAGGTACACTAGCTTGGATGTCTCAGTCTAGGGGGATAATGTGATAATTGGTGATGATTGTTGCCCCTCTGGAGTGCAGTGACATTGGGAAGGAGGACTGTAGTGCCTGTGTGTGCACTTACTCAGAAAACAGTAACGTGGGTGTTTTGACACGTGTCCTGCACCACTGACAGATGAGAGATTGTGATGGTTTTATCACAAACACAGGAAATATGTTTGTGGAGAAAAAAAAAGTTAATTTAAGGTCCATTAACTTGCTTTTAACAACATTTTCCAGACTGGTTAAATGCCCTGAAAAAAGCTAGTTTGAGCAAACATCATATGTTGGGGAAGACTGTGAGATGTGATTAAATGATCCAGAAAAAGTCAGTTAATGGACCTTTTGTTCTGATTTATTTTTTCAAACTACTGTTTGTAAAGCCAAGAATGAAATTTCATGCTCAAAAATTAGTATTTAAAACAAAAGAAATAAAGAGGTCACTGTGACATTAGTAAGTTACTTTGTCGGGATTAAAGCGTGAAAATGTGAAAAAATAGCAGTCATATTCCTAAAAAGTTTTGTTCTTGTATGAATTAATGACCTGCCAAGCTCCACGTACAATTTGACGGTTACACTTGAATTTGTGGTTTGATGTGGATGATGAGAAAATACTGGCTGAAAAGCTGCCTGTTATGTTGCAGAAAGATATAAGTAGGAAAAAAAACCAAAAAACTCTTGCAAGTTGGAGGATTTTCTGGTCCTGTGGAGCTCACTGATCAGAGCTCGTCATTAACAGCTGTCAAATTCACAGAATCCTAAGAAAAAAAATCAGTATACTCATGATACTGTAAGACGATTTGGATAACAGTGTCCATAAAATGATAACTGACATTTACCATCCAGATCGAGTCTCATCGCTGTTCAGCTGTCGGTCCAGTCGTCTGCGCTGACACGCACTGAAACACAACTGTCACTCAGGATACTGTATGTCCCAGTCATAACACGTCAAAAGGCTGCATCCTCCAAGCTTCCTCCTTTGTGAGACTTGTGGACAGTCTCACAAAGGCAGACGTCAGTGGTGCATTCAAGCGCTCCTTGAAATTTTTTTCCAAATCAACTTAAATGTGTTAAATGTGAACAGGGTCGTGTTTATGATACATGAGTTTAGAGTACAAATTGCGACAAGGTCAAGTTCAGCAGCCACTCAATAGAAAATCATTATTCTGTGTCCGGAATTTACCAGCTACTTTCATATTTTACCAGCGTGTGCCTGGTGGCTGTTGCTAATTTCCCACCCTGCTAGCAGCTAATGCTAATTTAACACTAATGCTAAAGGGTAGGTTCAGTTTTAGTGGACGTAGCAAGTATGACAGGAGAAGTATAAGGAGTGAGAGAGTCCACAAGAAAGTCAAACAAGCACAGGACTTTCACCCAGTAAATGTAAACATAGAGTTATTAAAGTTTTGAGTAAATTAAAATCTTGTTATGGACGTGACGCCCATCAAGTCACTTCCTTCGTGCGAGTGACGTCATTTCCCAAACCACAGTCTTTTCCAAAAACCTAACCAAGTAGTTTTTGCACCTAAACCTGTTTGCACCTGACTGTTTTGCAACGTAAACCACATGTGTAATGTTATGTGACCTACAATAAAATAGATAAGATTTGATAAGCCTGTCACTGCTGGTAATATATGTTATTTTGGGAGTAACTGACATTAGACTTATTCTGGCGTTACCGATATATCATGACGGCCCAGTTCTTCAGTGCCTCTTTTTTTTTCAGTGCATTAATTGTAATATGAAACCAAAACTAACCTTGGAGCAGGTGTGTAGGCACCCTTAGTTTATCTTTTCTTTTCTAATTTTGTTTTTAAAATTGATGTCAAATGTATTTCCAGGTAGAATTCTTCAATCCCAATGAGTCTTAAGTTTGTCTTCCTAAAGCTCACAGGTAATACTATAATCAGTTCCACTCAGGCAAGTAACCCACTGAGAGGCTAAGAAAAATATCATGCAGACCACTAAGAACTGCAGCAAGATTCAGTATAATGTGCTGGTGTCTCTTTTCGCCTATTGTTTAACATGAATAGATTTCCCCTTTTATAAATGCTACTGAATATTCATGAGTAAAGGAGATTTATTGCTCCCTTTAAACTAATATCCAAGCTCCCCGATGCATTGTGAGGATGGCAGCTGGTCTGTTGGGTTTTGTTTTAATCAGTACAATGTGGGTTTAAATTTAGCTCCTGCTGCACCTGAATCTAACACTGTTCATACTTGGTGTCAGCAGCAAAATATAGAGTGCAAAGAAGCTTTTAAAGCAGATTTTGACAGCATGAATACTACAAGCTATACGTTGCTTGTGAGCAGGAAGTTGGAGTAACAGCATGCAGCTAAAGTATTTCTTAAGGGGTGAGTGAATATGAAGCTCTATTGTTTGCCATGTTGGGTCACTGGTGTGGATAAAATTACGTTGTTATTAGTTTTATGGTTTCCTATTCAAAATTCTACTAAAATTTTGAGCCCTGGGATTCTTCTTTGCTGCCTCTTTATTACCTCAGTTTTGGAGTCATTGTTATTGGCCTTTTGTGGATACAGAAATTAAGATGTGTGCCAAACCTTGGATCCTGTTTCTCTGCCCCTGGATCATTGCTTGTTTTTGCATTCTTTTGCGGGAAATGTCAGAGAATAGGACACTTTTCTGCCATCCATCCATCCATCCATCCGTCCATCCGTCCGTCCGTCCGTCCGTCCGTCCGTCCGTCCATCCATCCATCCATCCATCCATCCATCCATCCATCCATCCATTTATTGTTGCTCCACACAGAGGATGTGTACATATTCTCTCCAGCGTGTTCATGGCAGCGATGGACTGATTAATCAACAAGGCCAATAAACAAAAAATATCTGCAGACACAAATGCAGGCAGCCTCGAAAGTTAACTTGTTTCTCCCATCCTAAATGACAGTTAATCTGATATAAACTACTACAGGCTAGTGTTAAATATATACGTATCATGTTGTAATGTATAGAATAATGCAGCTGAATGATGTTGCTTCTGACATGTTGTACACTGCTCTCTCTTAAAAAACACACTGTCACATTAAAATCTACAACATGCTGAACATGTATATTTCTCTATTTCATTTATTAAGATTCCATCTAAAACATGTTACTGACTAAGATAACCATGTATATTAGATAGTAATGTGCATGAAGTAATGGAATTATACATGATTTTTCTTTGTTTTGATATCAGACACGCTGCTTTCTAAAGATCGGCACTGGCCACTGAAAAACCCAGATCAGTCAGCCACTAGTTCTGTGTTCAGTGGGGTCTCCTACAAGTTGAAAGTGCCCGGAAATGTTTTAAAAACATTATTTTAAGGGGCGCCCCTATAGCTCGGTTGGTAGAACGTGCGTCCTGTGTACTGAGGCTGTTAGTCCTCCGCAGCGGCGCATTTCCTGTGTGTCATCCCCTCTCTCTCTCTCTCTCTCTCTCTACCCCCTCTCCTGTCATATCTTCAGCTGTCACTATCAAAAATAAAAGGAAATAATAAAAAAAAACTTTAAAAAAAATGTATTATTTTACTGTTTCAAATGCCAGTGAAAGAAATATAATGAATAAACACTTTAGTTTATTTTTCACCCAAACCCAGTGTGAAATAAAAGTGACAAGTTGCCAGTGTAGGCAGTCAAGCGGCCTGCGCATTCCACCACACTTAGCAGCAGCGTCTTGCATTGATCAAGAACGCTTTTGAGCCACAACTAATATGACGTGTAATAGTGCTGATTGCTCCTGTAATTCAAGTCTTCTTTATTGTTGTGTAGCTTCACAACATTACCGGCCCAGCTGTGTAAAAATGGATCGATCCTTTTACTGGTTACCTATTTAGCCAACATATATTAACTTGATACTGAAAAGGGCTCTTTATGAGTGCTGATGCAGACGACTGCTCAGCGTTAGTCCTCCTGATCTCAGCACAGTATTTGATAATATATTGTCTCCTTATTGATAAACTGAGAAACTCTTTATCTCTTAATCTGAATGATTTATAGTGCTGAAACAAAAACAGACAAAAGAAAATGAAATTCCTCCCTACTGGTTGTGAGATATTTTATTGTCTTATATCTTTGGATTCATTTTAAGAAGATTTGACACAAGTCTTTACTAGATCCTAGATTTCTTTCTGTTGAACACAACTTAAGAGCCTCATACATGCAGTATATATTTTACCCACGGACACAGCTAGGCTACTTGTTTTGCCCTACTTCTAGGTCTTATGCTAAGCTAATTTAAGCTGAGTCTGGATAAACTAATATAAGCTAAACTAAGCCATGACATTGTTCCAGTGGCCCATTATTCCAAAACCTCAATAGTCCAAATAATTTCCCACTGGACCAAAAGCCCATTTGTCCAAACAGGAAACAAACAAACAAACAAAAAAAAAAGCCCATTGCTCTAAAAGATACACAATCTCCTTACAGTTGTTGGTTCAACAACTGCTCCGTCTATGGGCCTAAATATGTTATCTTTCTAGCCCTACACCAAATGAAATTTCAAGCAGTTATTTTTACTGATGCAGACAAATTTTCAATGTCGGAATACAACTGGGAGAGTTTTACCTCAGCTGGTGCTTGCTCCCATCACCTGTCACTAGGGTTAAACTTAGCCTATGTACTTCTAAACCTAACCCAGCTGCAGGAACAGTGTGTATATTTGGTACAATGGACTTTCGGAGCTATGGGCATTTGTTTTCAGGATAATAGGCTTTCAGACAGAGGGGCTTTTGGTCCAGTGGTACATTTTTCAGACTGCTGGGGTTTCAGAATAATGGATCTTGAGAACAATGGGCCGTCCTTGCATAAAGCATCATATTTGCTGTACAGACGTGAAAGTAGCATCAATCCTCTTGTTTAACTCTTGGCAAGAAAGCGAATAATGGCAAATTCCCAAAATGTCAACAACAAAAGAGAAGGGGGGAGATATGCCTGACAGTTTGGATAATGCACACACTTATGCACATTAAATACTGTACATTCATATTTATATATTCACTATATATTTATACATAAATCTACATATAAACATGGCCACACGGTGATCTGGAGATATTTTCATAATTTATTACAATTTCCCATCATCTAAAATCTTTTTTTTTTGTCCATATTTCCATATTCCTTATTTTGTGAGTCACTGTCTCCACGACTTTTGCTTCCTGAATTGTAATTTTCCAAGAATGTTAAGCTAACACCAAACAAACCCTCCAAAAACAGCATTCCTGTAATATTTCTTCCTAATATAATAATATTTCTGTAATGTTCTGAAAGCTAAAAACAAACCCTTTGAAAATGCTCATGAATGTTACATATCACATATCATCCACAGTTGTTTTTGTACTTTCTGGGCTTGCAGGCTGAGTTACAGTTGTTAAAAAAAAACTACTTTTTTCTTAGTTTTTGCTTTCATCACTTTCATTTGACATTTTACTTTGCTTAATTTCAGCACATTTTATCTTCTCCTCTCCTTCTCTCTCTTTAACACACATACTCTCACCACAGACTCACAGACACTTCTAATGTCCGATGATTAGTGTCTTAAAAATGCTACAGAGGAAGAATATTCTGTCATTACATACAACATTTAACTGTCATATGATGCATTATCTGGCATTGTGTTAAGACTTCATCTATGATGTTACTTAAAATGATTTCCCACCTTCCCAAAATATTTTTTAGCAGAACATTTGCTTGAATTAAGTGGAGATCTGTGTTTTTACCAAACTTAACCCAAAAATAGTGATATCAGCTTTCAAAAACTTGTTCTGGTGAAAGCGCATCATCTTTAGACTTTCTCTCTTAAGTGCACTGAATGCCGTTGACACCATTTCTTAACCGCGTCTCATTCTGTGTGTGTGCAGCCATGTTCACAGAGGTGCCTCATGATATGACTGCTCAGAGAGGTCAGGACGTGGAGATGGCGTGCTCCTTCAGAGGGGCGGGGACGCCCTCGTACTCTCTGGAGATCCAGTGGTGGTACATCAGGAACCATCTGGACTGGACGGACAGACAGCCCTGGACAACCAATGAAGTAGGCACACTGTTTTTCTGTGAAATGAGGGATTATTACCGACATTTTGGTGCACTCACAACCTTGATGAACTAGAATTACCTTTAAGCTTCTACTTATGTATTTAAAGCGCTGCATTGATGATTTTATGGCCACCAGGGGGCAGACACTTAAAAACAAGCCAACACTATTACATTATCATTAACATGTTTGCAAACAATTGTTTACATATCTAGCAGTCAGGTTGAGTTTAAGTCAGGTTTCTTGTCATCAGACAATTATAAATCCAATATTAAAGCGCCACTGTTGAGGATTTACTGGCATCTAGTGGTGACCCTGCGGATTGCAAACACCTCTCCCCTTCCAAACTGAGAGGAGAAACTTCAGTGGTTGCGAAACTTGCAAAAACACAAAAAGGACTGTTTGGCAGCAGTGATTGTAGAGACACTGTTTGGTTCTTCAGTTTTGCGCTACTGTAGAAACATAGTGGTGCAACATGACAACCTCCATGAAAGAGGACCTGCTCCCATTGCAGATAGAAACAGTTCATTCTAAAGTGATAAAAGCACAACAATTCTTATTATACACTGTTGAAAACATACTGAATATGAATATTATATTCTCTTTCTGCCATATTCTTTCAACAGATCTCCGGAAATCTTACTCACTGGACTTTTATCTCTCACTTTAACCCTGTTTCAGTCTTCAAAATAAGAGAAAATCTCCTGTAACCATACACAGTAAATTAATGCAAAAAATAAACTAAAAGAAGCCAAAATGCTGCATAGAGCTGCAGAGCTGACTCTTGTCAGGTTATACAGTTATTTGATTCATTGTTACTATAAAAATATTGATAAAATCAGCTATAAAATAGAAAACACAATCAATGAATTAATCCACCACGTTGTTATCTAATTTTATATATTACCGGCAAGAACACAGCAACAGGACGGAGCAATGTCAGTTTATTCAGGCACATATATTTCCAATTTATGTTTATAACCCCTATCAAACTGTGATCTAACTGTGATGATGAGATATTTAAAATATTAAGATTGTCACTCATGTTTGTTTGTTTTCTAGGTGGCCCCAGAGGAGGAGATGCCAAAGGATGCTACGAAGATAAGTGTAAGTGAAGCATTACTGTATCTGCTGTCAGTCTCTGAGCAAAGCCTTGTGTTTGCCTTGGCGTTATATGATGAAATGAGGCACAAACCCCTCATGATTACATTTAAATTTCTTGTTACGGATGAGTCGCAGATGTTGTACTTATGCTGTACAGCACACAAAGACGTGATTTTCACTCTCCGAGAGCGCCGATCGCTCCAGACGACACATCGACACGTTCACTTCAGCCTTGATGGGTTTGCGGAATCACAGTGTCAGCCGAAGAGCAGGCAGCACCGGCGCTGGTGGGTGGTTAAGTGTCCTCCTCGAGGGGGCACAGTCCGCGCCGCATCATCTTCAGATTCTCATAAACGCCCCTGCATCTTTAGGACTGCAACACCAAATCCAAATGATAAACAGTGAAGAGGACAGGCTGGGAACTTTTTTATACCTCATCTGCTATCCATAGAGACTTACTCACCCAGGCAAACAGTTTCCCACAACAAGCAGCATATAGTGACTCAAATTTGGACATTTTCCTTCTAATTAACTGCAGAAGTGAGCAGAGTGTAGGAAATACTGCATATACCTCCACACTAACATATTCCTCCTGCTAAATCTCTCTCTGCATTGCAAGTATATAAGTTTTAGTTTAGTTTTTTTTTTTGCTAGCTTTGGTTTATTTCACTCACTTCAGTGTGTCTTTTCAAATACCACTTGTACAAAAACAGATAGTACACTCTAACAGAAATCACTTACCAACATAACATGACTGAAAAAGGAGCAGACAGAAGAAAATCCTATATCTTAATAAGAACATAAATACGGATCACCTGTTTCCTTTTAATAGATCACATAAAAATTCAACAACACAAACTCAAATAAAGTCAAATATTCAATATCCCACTATTTTGTCTCTAAATTATCTTAAATTGAATAAAATTTGAGCAACATTTCAAATCATTATCTAGAGAATTTCACAGTTTGTACATACAGACTTATAACAATAAAATGTTTTTGCTATGATTCTTGTCATTTAATCTTAATACAGTAACAACTGCTGTAGTTTTCAGGTAATTCTACTATTTCTGGCTTTATACATTATGAACCAAATCTTTGAACTTTAACTCAGGATTTGATGAACAGTCTCTTGCATACATCTTAGAAGTCGTATTGCTCTTTTCTGTACAAAGTATTTGTCATGTTACCAGAAACCAGAAACTTCAAACCAGGTTTAAAGTGATATTCACAGTATTTGAAGAGGGGTTTTATTTGTTGATAGTCAGTGTGTTATCTACAGTAGATGGTGGTCAACACGCCCTCAGTTTGGAGAAGCAGAGAGGAGTACTGGCAAGGAAGCTAAACAATGTACTGTTGCGGACAGACTCAGCAGCAAAAGGTACTTTAGCCACTTAAAAAAAGACTTGTCTAAAAAAAGTCTGTATCACTTTAAGACTACACTATATTTACAGTATTGTCACCACTTTACTTTGCCGTTCTATTCTGACAGGAAACCAAATGTTGCTCACTCCAAACCAACCAAACTCCAGAAGCAAAATCACTTTACCTCACAAAACACAGGATTTGCTGGTCTACCACTGCCTCCATCTGTTTCTTCCTATAAAACTGAGAGCTTCAGTTTTTATCCTTTGTAAATATATTTTAAGTTTGTGCATTTTCAACATGAATCCATTCCTCTATTATTGTGTTTTTGATTACATAGTCAGCCTATCTGAAAAAAGTAAAGTGCCAAGGGGTCGTACATTTACATTCCTTTTGTCTGACCTGTAAAGTTAGTCATTTAAATGTGTGCAACAAAGCACCTTTTAATTTTTGTTTGTTCACTTTATTAGTCTTCACAATTGAAAAAAGAAACATTGTATACAAAAGTACAGGAAGAAACACCTTTGTAATCCCAGATTAAATGTAGCTGTTATGATATATGCAGTGTTACATTCAACATCTTTTTTTTTCCATTCAGTTTGACTCTCTTCAATTCCGTCTGCCTAAAATGTTTTAATAAAATAAATATCTCTGTGCTTGACAACAGACATTGGCCAACCAAATGATGATCTTAGTGATGAAACAATGCAAACACCCATAAACTTAGAAAGTTATCAGGTTATTTAAATAAAATCACAATAATATGCTTTTTTCTTCATTTTTATGAATGATCAAAGGGCCAGATTGAGGTTGTTAAAGGGCTGAATTTCGCCCATGAGCT
Organism: Lutjanus campechanus; assembly: GCA_027495735.1. NCBI lineage: Eukaryota > Metazoa > Chordata > Actinopteri > Lutjaniformes > Lutjanidae > Lutjanus > Lutjanus campechanus. The sequence continues at coordinate 9,708 of JAJHUR010106425.1, forward strand.
GCCTATTGAATAGGTCTGTTTCATGTATAATGGTTGAGCAGCAAGGTAATATAACTCTAAATCTGGGAGATTAAATCCCCCTTTCAACTTTAGAAGATGTAAAACCTTCATTTTGATTCTATTATTTTCTTTCCCCATATAAAATCTGCTTTTTTTAAAGAATATTTCAGGTGGGATAATTGAAACTGACAAAAATGGAAATAAACATTTTGGAAGCCGTGCCATTTCAAAGGGATTGGCTGCGTTGCATATAAAAGCAGGGATGTGGAAGTAAACAAAAATGGTATGCAGAGTCAAAAATATCAGATATGCAAAGATGGTGTAAAGATGTATTTACATTGTTCTTTGTTGGTGCAGAAACACAAAAACATGAAGCCACTCTCGTTCCTCCCAAGAGGCTAGCTGCTGCTGATTCGCTGTAATAAAGCACCAGCTGTGGTTTGGGTGACTGAGTGCATGTGTGTGTGTGTGTGTATGTGTGTTTGTGTGGGTGGAGCTGAACACTGCAGGCTCTACAGCTGGAAAATCATTATGAGCTTTCTGTATATAATGGCTGTTGGCCCTCATCCGTACAGTCAAAGAAGAACATGGTGGATGTTGTCGACATTATGCAGACACACACAGATGAATAGTGCTGCAAAACACCATTAAGTGTTAAAGCTTTTACATGCAGTCAGTCACACACATGCAGGAGCCGTCTCCGCCGCACGTACCTAGTCCGGCGTCACGGGGACGAAGGTGGATTATAAACAAAGTCATATTTATATCTCTGTGCGTCACATGTCATGATGCACACAGACTCTGATCATCATCAACAGCGCTGCTCTGTGAACTTCCAAAGCTTTTACCTCCAAGATGAAGCCTCTTTATACTTTCAAGGCCACAAATAGAATTTGTTAAGCAGCACCTCTGTCTGAGCGTGTGTGAGTGGGAGTGATTGGCTCGGAGGAGGCGTAGAGTGTATTCAGGCTACATTAAGGAAGTGACTTCAGCAACACATCTCTGCTGAAGCTCTCATATTCTTTCTATCAATCTGTCACTTCCTCTGTCTATCTACGTGCATCCTTATAAGCCTGTTTTCTTCATTAAACACAGCAAAGCCTAATTTATAACAGGCAGACGCCCGCAAACCATTTGTATGTATTTAAATAATCACGGTAAAATTGTTCAGTGGGTGGTAACTGGCAAGTGCAGAGATATAATGTGTTTTACTCAATTTCCATGAAAGCGGGATGTTAATGCCATTAAAGATTAAAGGGACAGTTCAAAATCAAAAATACACATCCTTCCCCTGGCCTCTAGTGCTATTTATCCATCTAGATTTTTTTGGGTGCGAGTTGCTGAGTTTTGGAGATATCGGCCGTAGAGATGTGTGCCTTCTGTCCAGTGTAATGGGACTAGTTGGCATTAGTCCTGTGGTGCCTCAAACAACAACAACAACAAAAAAAATACATTTGAAAAATTCAAAACCAGTTCCAAAACTCATCAACCGGTTAGTCAAGATAATCCATAGACCTTGTTGTGAGCATTTTCATGCAATACTACTACTACTAATAATAATAATAAAATTAATGATAATAATGGTAATAATGATAATAAACTTTATGTATATCGCACCTTTCATACAAGAAATGCAGCCCAAAGTGCTTTACAACAAAGAAATAATAAGGTGCTTTACATAAAAAAAGACAGAATGAACAGAAAAATATGAAAATAATGCCATAATTAATGTAAAATGAGATGATAAATAACTCAGGTATATATAGGAGGTATAACTCCCTGTAGCCGATAAATCTGTTTATGATTTTAGGGTGAACTGTCTCTGTAAACGCAGCAAAGCCTGACTTATGATAGGCAGGTACCCACAAGTCACTTATACGTGTTTAAATAATCACAGTAAAATTGTTCAGTGGGTGGTAACCGGCTAGTGCAGAGAGCAGTGTGTCTAACTCGATTTCCAAGCAACCAAGATATTAATACCATTAAAGGTTAGGTTTGACATTTTTGGAAACACACTTGTGCGCTCTCTTGTCGAGAGTGACGTGAGAAGGGAGATAATTAGCTTATCTTTGCATAAAGACTATAAAGAGACAGCTAAACAACTAGCCTGGCTCCAAGGGCAGACATTACAGGGAGGGTCAGGGTCTTGGACCCCCCCTTTCTGGGAAAGACAAAGACTTGTCCCCCTCAACATATCATTGTAAACGTTCACTTTTACTAAAGTAGTTTTAAGTAGTTTAATATCTTATGCCTTTTTAATTTAATCAATATCAAATTGTAGGTTATGTGCCAGACTAGTTCTTTGCTGGGTGGCAGTGACTTTCTGAGGCTTCCCCTGGTTGCCTGGCAACCTCACAATGACAACTCCAGGAGGTCACTGCTCCCTGCCAGAACAAACAAGAGATGGTGGTGGGCATGTTTTTTTTTTCTATTTTTACCTTTGGACAGAGCCAGGCTAATTGTTGCCTCCTGCTTCTAGCCTTTATGCTAAGCTAAGCTAAGCATCTCCAGGCTGTGGCTCCATAATTTAAGTACAAACATGAGAGGGATGTCAATAGTCTCATTTAATTCTCAAGACGAATGCAAAAAAAAAAGAGTACTTCCTGAAATGTCATAAGGGTTGTAGACCATTTGCATCATGGTTATGGCGTTATAGTGCTTATTTTTGTGTTAAAAATGCAACAGGCATATTTATTGCATCAAGTTTTAGACTAACTCCTGTCCTAAATATGACATGGGTATATGTTTGTAAGGTGACACGTGCAGTCACAATTAAATAAAAGTCTGTGACCAAACTAAACAGTGGCATCAGGATTAATGTAATCGCAAATGTCTATCTATGTGTTTCATCTTGCACAAAGAAGACAGGCCGCAAGAGTAAAAGAAGCCCTGATATATTAAACATTGTCCACAGTCATAGTGAGCGAGCCTGTGTTAGCTGGTGGATGCACGTGATAGTGAGTGCTCTTTCTGCTCACCCAGTTTCATTGGCAGACAGCTCGACGGATGGAGCATCTGTGAGATAGTACCAATAAGTGTTTGCGTGTTACGGGCTAAAAGGCTGCTCTCTTATTTTTTTTTTTTTGTACATCTGCTGTGATGCTGCAGGTATTTCATTTTGAAGGCTCATCTTCAGCTATGTATACAATAAAGGGCAAAGACTGAGGGACAAGCTGGCGAAGATAAACTGATAGGCAGATGGGGAGAAACACAATAAAGAGACTGAAGGACATTGTGAATAAAAGGCAGAGAGAAAAAAGGAAAACAAAGCCAAAGCACAATGATAAAAAGACAAAGCCAGCAAAAAACAAAGCAGACCCTCTGAGGATACCATTAGTGATGCTTTGCTCATTATACGGTACTTGACAGGCAACAGCCCAACAACATTTAGATGTTAAACCGATGTTGATATGACAGTTGACACTGTGGAATTATTGGCGTTACAGCAATTCAATTGATGATTCAGTTCTCAGTTTGAGTATGACTGATGTTCCTGCAGTACTTCAGTGCACATTTGCATCGCACGCTCTTCATCTGCCACGTTTGTTTGTCTAGTTCAGTGTTAGCAGCATTATATTCTGGAATGCTGACCATGGATGAAATGGACCTGATAACAAATTATGAATTGTGTGCTCACTACTTGCAAGCGATGATTTCAATTTCACTGCTAACATTGAAAATACCATTGAAGCCTACCTGCCTTCTATCACTATCCCTTTCCAAGGTTTTAGCTACGTTAACTTTTAAAAGAAAAAATAGCTCAGTCCTTGCGGAACCTCAGTCAAATTTTCTCTTTCCTGTATGCTGTAGGCTAGACTCATCTACTGTATATTGAAAAGAAAGCCTAATTTTGAAGATGGTTAAAGATTTTGCTGTATAAGCAACATATGCAGTACAATATAAAGTTAGATAGCTAGCTATTGATTGATGTAGAGTAGCTAGCTAGTTACCTAGACTTTTGCTAACACTAGCTATCAGATGTAACTAGCTAGCTAACGACTGATGTAGCTTAGTTAACTAGTTCCCTAGTGTTATGCTAATAGCTAGCTAACATAAGATATGATTTTACAAGATTTGACTTTTTCTTTTCAAACAGAGACAAGCCTAGCACGTAGCATATCTAAGCACGGGACAAAGAAAAAGAGGTTCCGCCGGGTGCCAATCTTGCTCAACTATTATTGGAGAACAGAGCAAAATAGGGCTGTAGTCAACCAAAGAAAATCTTGGTCGACTGAAATTCTATCTGCTCTTCAACTAATAAGTGGGTTGATGGGAAAAAAATTGTCATGTTATCTCTAGATTAAATCAGCCACAGAGCACTGAGTGATTCTCCCTGATAGCCTATGGGTGCTAATGAAAGTTATACAGTGATGCCAAGCAAATGAATTCCTGCAGTTTGGCTATTTCTTTTTCACACATAACTACATCTTTATCTTCAGGGCAGTTAAATTTACATGTAGCAACAAGACACACACACACAATGGCAATGCCAAGAAGTGAAGCTCAGGACTAACGCAGTTCAAGATGCAGTTATAACAAAAAGCAACATGAAAAAACAGCTCCAGCAACCGACCTACTACTGTTGTTTATTTGACTTCAAATGAGGCTTAAGGTTCACAGTTTCTCATCTGTCCCTCAAGATTACAACATTAGCGCAACATTACCCCAGCCTCTGGGCACATTAGCAACATGTTAACACCAAGTTCAACAGGATAACCTCTGAAATAGACACTTATAAAACAACAAAAAAGATGGCAGAACTTACAGAAGTTGGGTGACAGACAGCCGGTACCAATTTAATATTAAACTTGAAATATTACCTGTCCTCATTGATAAGCAGCCCTGCAAAGAAAATCCACACACGTTCTTATCAGATAATGATAATAATTCTGTATATGTCTCATCCCCAACAATAATTGAGTAAAGAGTGCTTCTCTCCTCATTAAACTAACACTGGCAACTGTCCAGCTAATGATTATTTGGTCAAACAAGAGCATAACAACCAACCAATCAACCTACCAACCACCCGGTATCAGTTTTGGAGCAAAAAGGGGCGGGGCTTAGGAAGACTCAGTTCAACACACTCAGCGCTTTTGCCGTCATAGCTTTACTTGGTCTGATTTGACCAGTAGCTTACGATGAATGCTAGCTCATTTTGACAACCATCAGTAGTTATTACTTTGTAATCGATAGCGTTAGTTTAATTTCTTTATGTGCGCTAGTGTTACTCTACATTTTAGCATTAGGCTAACCATTATGTTGTAATTGCCACTTAGCCAACAGCTAAAGTTACACAGGCTTCTATTAAGTAATATTTATTTTTAATCTCACTTTATTTTTTTTTTTTGTCTGCCTTTGCCAGGTGGTGAAGGTTGTAGGAAGCAACATCTCGCACAAACTCCGCCTCTCCCGGGTCAAGACATCTGATGAGGGTACCTACGAATGCCGTGTCATTGACTTCAGCGATGACGCAGGTGCCCGCCACCACCGCGTCAGAGCCTACCTGCAGGTGGTACCGGAGAGTGACATCGTCAGCAGCAACCACAACGACAACTTCGAGGCCCTGGACGATACCAAGGGAGGAGTGGCGTTCGTCGACGGGGACGATGT
>JAJHUR010106426.1:585-14738 GCA_027495735.1 Lutjanus campechanus
CGTGACGTGTTGAATTCAAATGCTTATCAAATGCTCTTACACATTTCCCAGCTGAGACTCGAGAGCACAGGAGGAGGTGGAGGGGGTAATATATCGACTATCTCGCCAGTCACTGATTGATGAGCTCACAATGGCCAGTACATAATAATACATATTGATACCTTTGTCTCTTGATTGCAAGTGATCATGTCTGGCACTGTTTTCTGTACAGTACTATTGAATGTAAAGTGCATTTGTGTGTGTGATAATATCGTTACTCCAGTATTTTTTTTTCTGCAGTGACACTTTCGATTCAGCCTCTATGACTGCAGCTGCTCATAGCCAGCGAGTGACTCATTCCACCTTCCATGACAGCCTGAATCAGAGAGCCAAAACATGGCAAAGATGTCACAGTTGCTGGTACAAATTCATTTTGTCATGCATTAGAAACAGCTTGTTACTCTGAATCAAAAGAGACATATCTGATCTTGAGAGGGCTTGAACTTGTTGGTACATCTTGAAATTATGTACTTTTTAGTTGTAACAATTAGTGCCTCATCTGTCTCTGTTTCGGGTGTTTTTTCAAGTCCAGCTGGGTTAATTTATTCTTAATGCTATGTGGAATCTGGCAGATTGCACTTAACTGATTGACTGTCAGCATAGATACGAAAGAACTCATCGGCTAATTGTGCGTGATTAGGGAGGACTAGCCTCAGGAGAAAATGCCAGGTCATAAAAATCCATCTGTCTGTGTTACTGCTCAAGTTAACATATTTCTTTTTCTCTGAGACTTTTAGATTGTCCTATCCTCTCCTTTCTGATTTCTTTCTTTAGGCCTAACCCTGCTTTCTTGTTAAATCAAAACTGAGCTTCAGAGTGATAATCTGTAGTTTTGTTTTTTGTTTTTTTGTGTGTGTGCGTATCTGTATATCTCAGGCCAAACTGTTCCTGAAGACCCACAGGTTTCTGCAGGGTGAAGCTTGGCATGCCTGTCCAAAGTATGCAGTGTGTTAAAATGTCATCTGATAACATCTGAAATCTTAAAGTTTATCCATCTGTGTTGGAGAATAATATTAACTGGAGACAAAATTTAATTTTTTTTGGACTGTATAAAGAAAAGATAAAGAAAACGATGCATTGTAGGGGTTAGTTTTCCATACTGAATCCAAAAAATTCAACTTTATTGTGACATAGAACCATACAAAGTACGATTATTCAATTATCCATCCTAATATCAGGAGCTGAGGGCAGCTGAGGGCAGCTGCTGTGCAGCGCTGAGGAACCAACTCCAAATCTAAGCCGGCACTTTGGTAAAGTGTACTGACTGGAGAGTATTAGAGCTGCCCCCTGATAGTTGAAAATTCCTCAGTCTAATGAAATTCTTTCACTCAAGCATTAATTTTGTTTTCCTTTCAGTCATTCACTGTGCATTACAACAAGCACCCGGGGGGGGGGCGGCTGAAAGGGGGGCATGCCAGAAAAAATCTGCGAACCGCTGTCTAATTACATCCTCAAAAAGCCAGACAATGCCACCTTACGAATTTCATGATTTCGTGAGACGTAGTTCGGTTTAAAAAGATTAATTTTCTTACTTTATTGCAAAAATTGATTTAAACCAATAAAACACCATTCACAAACAACTGGCAGAACCGCAAAAAACAAACACCTAACCTACTAATTGGAAACAAAACAATCTTCAAAAAGAACATTACTTACTTAAAAGTAGTTGGCAGCCATATAATTATAAATGAAACAGGATAACCAAATTAACACAAAAACAATGCAAATTAAACTATGTAGTTGCAACAAAATAAACAAAACTAAGTACCAAAAAGAAAGTAAATACTAATTTAGAATAATAGAAATCAACTTGCAAATTATCAAAAGTACTAGAATTAAACAAAAGCAACCAAAAGCAAATAAAATACTTATTACAGGAAATAAAAATAAAAAAACAATGACTGCAAATTGCTCAAAATAACATTAATTTCAAGAGAATGTTAGTTGCAAAAAACAAAAAAAAAACAAAAAATGCAGACGCATGATGCAACTAAACAAACCAAACCACACAAAACAAGAATAATATTAACTGGAAAGAATGAATTGTCACGTAGTAAATCAGGAGCAAAAGTCAGATCCACAGAAATTACAGCAACGAACCCCGCTGTCCACACATTCACACAATTAAGACGGCCCATATTTAAAAGAAGGGCTGACAGTTATGTCAGTACGCCAGCAAAACATTTTTATTCCTCATCTGGACTGCACCGTCTAAGCTCAGTGCCAGCTGCAGACTTGATTATGTAATGTCCTTCACGGTGTTAAATAAATACAGTTAGCAAACGTAAATCAAATTAAACGCGCAATAGAAATCTTCCCTGTGCTTTCATGTACAAAATTCCTGACTTCTGCAACCTTTCAGAGAGCAGCTGAGACTCAGATTAGCGTTCGGGAGCACAGGCAGAAACCCTGGTGACGGTCACTCTGTGGGGCTGCTTGAGGAGCTGATCATGCAAAAACAAGAATGAGAGAGATGAGTCGTCAGCCCACTTTGATTATACACCGGTGAGGCTGACTGGCACGGTTGGGTATCACGTGTGACAACCTCTCTCTCCCAGCCAATCACTTTTGACTTACTTCATTCTTACTTAACCCAGTCGCCCGCCTATTTCCCATCTCTGTTAAGTGGTGACATTTTGGATAAAAAACTAAGGGACTGAGGGAAAAAATAATAATTTTTAAACAAATTATTCATTCAGTGCTGTTACCAGTCAATCATTTGAGAGCCTGGTGAGCCTGAAGGAACCGACAGTGAGTGAGTGATAGTGGATTAATTTCCTTGTCCGTCCTTGGTCCCTGGCGCCGACTTCAACAAAAAGGGCCTCTTGTCTGGAGCTCATAATTTAATGTAACTGTTAAAGTTAAAACAAATACATACCCTTTAGTGTGCCAGAGGGATATTTCCAGGAACTCTGCTACCTATTTAAAAAGTCAACTCAAGCGAAAAAACCTTTTAAAAACACCAATTACTGATGCTGCGCTCAACATGACCCGATATTTCAGGTCATGTTGCTCTACTTCACCTTGTGCTTCTGCAAGGTCTCACGACTAGTGACGTCCATTTGAGATAAACTTTTATTGACATAAAGTCACAATATTGTCTCACATATCAGCTCAATTTACAATTTATTTATCAGAGACTTAATTGAAACAGGCTTAAAGAATGGTCCAATTAATTGGATATGTGTTCATAATGAAAATAAATTCAAGAATCTTCAAGTCTTTGGTAATTAAATCAATGTTTAAGTGTGTTTTTTTTAAATCACATATTGAGCTATACAGCAGTATCTGGCCCAACAATGACTAAAAAGTTGTTTTGTAGGTATTCTCTCTGGTATCTTTATAACTTTATTTACTTGTTTTATGATTTTCTGACTCTCCAAAAGTAGAATAGCTCCTCTCCTATAGGCACAGCTCCCAGTTTGAGTTCAGGAGGCTGACACCCTCTCCACATTTTAGAGTAAATTTAAGACTTTCGTCTTTGATAAAGCTTATAGTTAGGGCTAACTCAGGTGAGCCATCCCTTAGTTATGCTGCCATAGGCCTAGATTGCCGGGGGACTTCCCATGATTCACTGAACTCCTCTCCTCTCCCTCTCAATATGTACGTACTCTAATCCCATTAATGCTTGTTACTAACCTGACATCTCCCTCCCGTAGTCATGTGCACTCTCGTCTCCTCTTCTTCCACTTTGATCTGTGGCTGCAAGACACCCACAATGGTTGCTCATATTAAATTGAATTGAACCGAATTGGTTTTCCCTCTGATATCATCCAACTACTCAACTTGAACTCTCTGTAATTTAATTACAAAATTTCCAGATGGACAGCAGCTTACTCATTGTTGTATACGCTAACTGTGACTGTTAGCTGCAAGACCCTTCGAGACCAAGAGGGAGTACACTACCAAGGTTGTTTACGGAGTTTCCTGACAGAACAACTTTTTTACTTGTTGGTAAAGTAACTTAGCTGACCACTAACTACCATTAGGTTGGTTTGCCGTGACTCGAAAACACGAAAACACCTCAGCACATATTCCCTGTTGTGAAACTGGCTTCCATTTGGTCTCACAGCCTGTTTTCATGGCGGGGAGGGTAACGTACATTGAGTTCTGTTGGCTACTGTACATGCCAATGAACATCCGTGACAAGTCCCTCCCTTGCTGCCTGTTTTTACAAGACACATGTAATCAATCAGCACTCCACTGGCCGTTTCATGGGATCTACAGGGCTGGGCGCTGAATATGACGAGCAATGGAGTGGAGGAGTGTCGCATCAATTTGACTGAAATGACATCAGCAGGAGAGAGAATAATAAGTGAGCATGAAGATAGTCTGATTGAACTTCCACTAAGCTTCAATTTTTATTACTTTTGCAAAAATTTGATGCCTGAAGGAGGTCATAGACCGAAAGCTTGCAGAAATAAATTGATGATTGCACAGTGTTGTGAGTGTGCGGTTGCTGTTTTTTGTTTTAAGTGCAAAAATTTGATCAAAACCCCAAGTGAGATGTAGAGTTTTGCCTCTCGTGGAACAAGCTTTGACATAGGAAATACTGTGGTCCGGATTATTCAGGGCATGTGTCATGGCTGGCCCTCTGCTCTGGTGAGAGCACGACTGTGCATCATTTGTGTCTCACAACACATCATCACCTCTAACTCTTGACATGGATTCTGCTAGTTTTTTGGAAAACTACCTTAGGATTAGCTCTCTGGTTTGACGCTTTGACTCTCACGGGGAAGTGTTCCTGGAAAAAACAGGCTGCTTTTATTACTGCTTTTGGGGAGCAGATGTTCAATTCACAGGAGCATTTCATATCCACCTCTGACTGCCACTGCATCAGAAAGGGTGAAGTTTAACACGACTTCACAGTTAGTGATAAACTAGTTGGGAATTAAATCTAAAGTTACCGGGCTGACTTCTCTTCTTGGCATATTGGCAGATTGTATCCAGATTGATTTTACAAAGTCTGGACAGCAAATAACCACATGAAATGCAATATTTGCAAATTAGATCCAAGCCACATTTGGAGGTCTGGACGCTCAGGCCGATCAAAGTGTCCTTTAAGCATTGTTGTCGTGTGTCTCATTGCAATCAAATCCAGATTGATGGAAGTTTATCAGAGCGGCGAAGCCGAATCCATGCTGTTACTAGCAGAGCCGTATGGTTGACAATACAGAGAACAACAGTCTGTGGACAGACGCTCAAATAAATTTGTCTGTTGACACTCTGAGTGAGGCCTTTGTACAGGCAAAGCAGGAATTTATCAGACTTCTGCTTTGGAAAGCTAATACCTATTGTTACCACAACAAAAAATGTTTAGACACACAAATCTGATCACATCTCTTGCAGACAATCATGCAGGCAGTCTGTCTTAAAGATCTGATTTGAGAAACAAACAACAGAACAAAGCCTGTGACACAGCATAAAACATTATTTGATGGTTTCCCCAAATCAGACACTTTGTCGAAAAAATAGACAGTAGAACTAGTGGACGGGGCCACCGTGACATTCCCCGTGGGTTTGTGGACTATGTTTTGAAGCCTCGAGTTTGGCACTACGAGGGTTGCCATGTTGTTGTTTTTTTTGGAACTCGAGCATGAATAGTGCTGACAAGAGCTTGGAGGTAGTGGTTGATGTACCGCTACTGGAGCAGCGCTTGGTTTTGGCTCGTCTGTTCTGCAGGAAATAACGGCGGCCTGCCTGGCCATGATCTTTCAGCATGGTCTGCTTTTGCAGTTTGATCTGAATTTCGTGTTGCACTGGATGGACTCACTAAGAATGACTTGTCAATCACACATTAGCCTCCCCCCAAAAGCATGCCCCGCTTTATCACCTGTTTTGTTCTAAATTGTTTTTGCAACCAGTGGAGTCGCCTCCTGCTGGCCAGTAGATAGAGTGCAGGTTCATGGCACTTCCACGTTGGCTTCACAAAGCCCCATCCACTTCTTCCTCTATTGTCTGTGGTCAAAACAGGAGATGTAAATGGATATCAGATCACCAACACGTCTTCATCCCTGAACAACAGAAAAGGTGTTTGCCAGTGACTCCCCAAATTACATACAACCATCGAAGAGTACCAACAACAGGTATACTGTACTGGACTTTAAGTGCTTTACATAAGTCACTGGACATTAAATAAATGGTTAATGTTCTGTAACAACTGAAGTTTGGTTAGTGGTTTGGTGGTCATATAACGAGATGCGCAGTAAGAGTTAAACAAAAGTCAATGGTAACTGTTTCGCTTGAGCTTCAAGAGGTGCCTTAACATAACGTCTCACTGCAAGTATTTTAGTGCTTTAGTCTGTGATTTCTGACAAAGCTGCACAAGAATTACACAAAACATATACAGCAACATTTGGGAGCTTTGCAGATGGTTCCCATAGAAAAGATTATGCACTGCTCTGTGTCTAAGTTTTGCCTGAGAAGTCACTATTGTAAAACCAAATAAAGCACCTCAAATAAAGCATGAATCTCTCCTTTCTCCAAGTAAACAATTGCCTCATTGTGGTGTGCTAAGCTGTTTGGACTCATTAATGTCCTCTGAGGCCAGTGGGACATAAACACCACTGGCACATGCTGATTGGTGAGAACCGCAGCTGTAGCTGACGTTTTTCCTCCACAAGAGGCAACAGTGAGCCGAATTCCACAAATAGCATTGACCTTAACGTGATCTTCTCTGTACTACAACAGTTTTTAATAAAAGCATCGACAAAATGGTAGACCCTGAGATGACTTGATGTGATCTGTTCTCTTTGTCAGTATTTCAGCATCTTCCACGCATCCTTCCAGAACTCGTCTGTCTTCCAGCTGTCTGCCATAATCCTTCTTCCTCTGTTTCACTTCTGTCAAAACCAGATGCCTTTAAGTCCACTTCAGGAAGGACCGGAGGAATGTTGCAACACTGCCAGTAAAGTAAATCTGAGTCAGGTAACGATGCGGTGACTCCCCCTTAGTTGTAATTTTTAAAATCTGGCAACCAGAAAAGAAATATTACACGCAGTTAATGGCAGGGGCAAAACACATTTAATTAAACTGCTGCACTTTATATGAATGTGAGCCGACGATGGCAACACTTACAAGGCATGACTGGAAATTAGACAATAAATTAGAGAACAATATGATGTCATAAGTAAGTCAGACTGTTGCTATCAACTGTGACAGGTAACAACTGAATATTATACAAGTAAAGAAAAGAGGAACAGGCCAGTTCTGAGTATTGAACTTATTTGCAAAAGGACAAAAAAAAAGCTTTTTCATAATCTGCACTGACACGCTAACGTTTACTGATAAAGAGGTTCGACTTTCGGTCACGGATGTGTTTTGAATCAGAATCAGAAACACTTTATTGATACCTAAGGGGAAATTGGGTGTGAAACCAATAATAAGACATATTTCTCCTCCACTGAGTAAAAGGCCAGTCAAATCAAATTTTATTTATATAGTCCAAAAATCTCAATTCGCCTCGGGGTCTACACAATCTGTACTGCGTGCTGTACAACTCTCTCTGTCCTCACATCCTCGATTCGGTTAAGAAAAAAAAAAAAACTGTTTTGAACTGGGAAAAATGAAAGAAACCTCGCGAAGGGTCGAAGAGGTACGATCGCTCTCCCCAAGACAAACAGACACGGAAAGGTTTGATGTCATGTGCGCAGAGCAGACCAATAAAACTAAATTACTGTATATACAAATTTAGCTGACAAAAATTCTTGCCATAAAATCTTAAGTGAGGAATGTAGATCCAGGAGGACGATGGGAAAAATAAAGTCTTGTCCTCCCAAAGACAAACACAGTCTCCTTAAAGCTTATGACAAAAATGAGCCGATGAGATGCGGCAGTGAACCTTCAGTAAGCTGTAGTTTATATACAGTACTGCTCTGAATTATAGTGTATTTTACTTATACACAGTACGGTCAATTTGGAAAGCATTTGAAACAGCTGTACTGTATTTTGGAAGAGCCAGTAAAATTCAGTAAGTAGCTGAGCTGTCTGTTCATTACTTTATATGCATGTAATCAAATGTCAGTTAGACGGTAATCTGTATGAAAAATAAAATAAAAGTAAAAAATCAGGTATGATAACTGTGAGACCTTTTCACTGTTGAAACAAAAACAGAGGGTTAAAGAAATGCAGTGGCTGTTAGAAAGATTACAGTTTTTTTTCTTATCAGCAGTACAAATATGGGGTTAAAGGAGAAATCTGTAAATTATTTACTATATTAAATCATAAAAAGACATCATATGTCACCAGAGAGGAAGGAAACATGTTAAGTTGAAATATTTGCTTGTCTAACGCTGTGGCCACGGTGTACTTTTTGAAATTTCTATTCTACGCCAGAATAACTGTTTTTGTATGCCTGTTTCACGTTAATTAGGTTTGCCAAATGTTTGCCGAATGACTGTTGAATGAAGTTTGGATTTGGAAGAGTCAAATTGTCTAACGGGAGGGAGGTTATTCCAAAGAAAGGGAGCATGAAAGGAAAAAGGTCCAGCAATTAATCACAAAATGTCACAGGTTGTCAGAAATTTACACCGGAGAATACAACACTACATACCAAAAAATACTGACAACGCCTGAGATTCACTTTTATACATATGTGTTATAACTCTGCACATGTTAGAACAGAAAAAGATCAGAAACTTCCAGACAGGGATAAATCTACCAGGCAGGAAATGATGTGGAGCAGGAGGAGTCATAAACAATAAGACTGTTCAGAAGACAAAGGATAGCCGTCATCATAGACGAGATTATTATGGGTTTCACTTAGATATTGAAGGGACAGTTCGGCCCAAAATAAAAACATATTTTTCTCTTCTGGTCTGTTGGACTATTTATCTGTCTAGTTTATTTTGGTGTGAATTGCAGAGCTTTGGAAGTATTGTCCTCGCCAAGAGATGTCTGCTTTCTCTCGAATATAATTGAACTAAAGGGCGCTCGGCTTGTGAAGCTCAAAGCACGAAAGACAGTATTTAAAAATGCTCAAAGGCAATGTCTCTTTCCAAAAATCACCACCCCATCATTCAACATAAATCCACAGCCCTTATTGTAAGCAGTTTCACGGACTATTCAAAGAAAGGTCACCTGCGATCACACTGCGATTGAGTGTTTTTCCTCATCTTAAGCAGTTTTAAGTGTTTCAAATTATTTAATGCTGTTGTACGGAAACTTCTGGCCACCAGAAAGCAGAAATGCTCCAAAACCAAGACAGAAGCAGCCCCGATTTACCATCGATTTATGAAAGTGTTACGGTTGACAAAAAATTGTCTACATATCTTGCAGACAAACAGCAACATTATCATACCCTTGGTGTTTCTGGCTGATAAACACAGGTTAAGTACTCACTCTTAGCTTCGGTTTGGTCTCCTCCAACTGAACATATCAAGTCAGGTCAGTCTCGGGGGCACATCACTGAGCCATGTTTCAGGTCCGCCCAACAAATCATGAACAACAACTTCTTTTCACATATTTTCAGCAATAGTAATGTGTTTAGAAGAAAAACTCCCTTTTTCCTTTACACAGATATTTAAAACAAGTAGGTTACCAAGACACATTCCTCAAAAACGTCTGTGAGCTGTTCTGAAGCCCCGGTAGACAGAACGATCCGGTCCACCTCATCTGCAAGTACTCACTGATATCAGTTTCCTGGCTACTGGGACTTCACAGAGAGAGATTGATGATAGGTCTGGCCTATCTCAGTCCACTGTTTGTCATGAGCTCCCTGAAGATCTCCAGATAACGCCACAGTACATTCAGGTTACAGGCTGCTGCTCGGCAGATGCATATAAATAAAACACACTCATGAGCACATCAAGGCAGCATCTCCAGATCCGTTCGTCCTTCCTTAATCCCCAAAAAAAAAAAAAGAAAAGAAAGAAAAGAAACCTTTCAATAAAAGTCTGTATAACACTTTATGGCCAGAATCACATCATGAATACCTGGCCTGCTGGCTGGATGGCTTGAGAGAGTGCCCAGCCTGGTTGCACTAGACTACACCCCGATGGAGAAACCTCTCCACGTGCTCATCCATGTCCGTTACATTTCTTTTTACTTTTTTTCTCATTAGGGAACACTTTTTCTTAATTTTCTTGATTTTTCTGAGTTTAATGTCACCTCAGATGTCCATGGATTGTTGATTTGTAGTTTGCACACGGCACTTAAGTCTGCTGCAATCGTATAGATTTATGGCAAATTTCCTTGCACATGCATCCAATGTAAGATCAAACACGACTCATCAACAAACTCAGGTGGGTAAAAACAGACTTGGTTGTCAGTGGACATTTCATGAATTGCATATAGGATTTTCTCATGTTCCTCTTATTGCTTTGTGCAAGAACAAGCATGAGAAAAATAAGAAAACAGTCATGCATGAGCCCCATCGTTCCCAAACAGCTGATTTAAAGGACGCAGATGGGTCTTCAGTCTCCACCATTTCATCTGTGCTTGTCTAGTGTGACTGGGTCACATGTTAATCAGCTGTTCTGCAAACCAGAGCACATGCTGCTGGTGGCACAGTGGTGCAAACTTTGGTTCCACATTATGTGCATCACTTTACGTACCGTGTGGCCTGAATGCGGCTTTGTCAACAAAACCTATGATAGAAATATTTGTTGACAACTTTTTTGTAGGATCAGTGTGTAGGATTTCGTGGCATTTGGTGGGAAACCCTACAAGAAAGTCATGCAAAACACAAATGCCTTATCTAGTGTTTGGTTTGTCTGTTCTGGGCTTCTGTAGAAACATGGTGGTGCAGCATAGCAAACTCCATGGAAGAGGATTCACATCCTCTGTAGATGCTCATTCGAAAGCGCACCATTTTTAGTTTTCAGGTGATTATATACTAATGAAAACATAGTTCAGTTTCTTTTTTCTGCCATGATCTTCCAATTAACTCCCATAAATCTTGCACAGTAGACTTTTAATTAGAAACTAACTAAATAAAAAGTTTGACAACAAAAACTATGATGGAATGTGTTCTGATTGTCAACAAACAGACAAGAGGACAAATTATTGCCATTTTAATGCAGTTTTATTCCACAACCTGCATGCGTCTGCAGAATCAAACATTGTATACTCCTGATTGGTTAAGCAGTATTTTCTCCAACATCCAAAAAATATTGAATATTTAGCATCTTGCATTTCAGTAAGAATATATCTTTGCCAGTAAGTCAAACAAACATTACCAATTCGTGGAAGGGGAAAAAAAAAAAACAGATCTGAGTAAAAATGTACTTACAACTCTGTTAAAAATATAAATGAGAAGGAGCAACAAAACAGCTGCAACAGAACATGAAAACAGGCAGGAAAGGTTTAACAATAAAGTAACATAATCAAAGGCTGAATAAATTACTAAAATGTGAATAATAATCTCAAAAAACAAAACAAAAAAACAAACAAAAAAACATTTAATCAAACAAATCAAAACCTGGTGCCAAATTTACTGCAAAATATTCCACTTCATTAACATGTAAGCTAGACTTTTCCCCTGTGATCGACTACAAAAATGTCCTTTTTAAGGCTCATAAACATTTTTCAAACCTTCATTTATAAAGGCAAAACCAACATTTAAACTTTTTCAGTATTTAAAATCACATCACATTTATTTGGCAGACGCCTCGAACGAATTTACAAAAGTGCATTCAGCCTCTCATTCAACCTCCTGTAGGAAGGAGCCTTGATCAAGGGTTGCTTCGTTGGTGGGCAGGATGAGGAGAGATTTTTTTTTTGCTTTTTTGGTCTTTCCAGTCAGATTTTCCTTCCTGTCCGACCTGCTGATCATTGAGACTCCAGACCCTCCAATGTATCATCATATTCTCCTTTATTTATCTCCAAAGGGTATGTGAAAATTCATATGTTTATCATTGCAGCGACTAACTGGAAATTGCAACCTGAAGGTCCCGTGAAATATGTTTAGTATCTGCCCAGCGGTCAGGCAGTGATTTAAAAGTGAAGGCGCAGAATCTTGAGCTGGATTTATTTTCCTCAGTAACAAAACACAGATGATAAGAAAGTGAAAGCACCGACTAAACAAGATAATAAATGATGCAGAGGTAACATGAGCTCAGGAGGAGGCTCAGTAAATGGAGGTGAAAACAATATTTCATAAGTTTTTTAAAAAAGAGATCACAATAGCTTAAATGTGTGAGTTTGGATAAAAGAGATGATGTGTATGATGTAGGAGCAGTCATGAACAATAAGACAAAGGGTAGCCGTCATCATATATAAGATTATTAGCAGTTTCACCAAGATATTAAAAGGACAGTTCGGCCCAAAATCAAAAACAAATACTTTTCTCTTCTGGCCTGTAGGGCTATTTATCCATCTAGTTTCTTTTGGTGTGAGTTGCCGGGCGTTGGACATATCGTCCTTGCCCAGAAATGTCTGCTATCACTCGAAAATAATTGAACTAGATGGCTTGTGGCGCTCAAAGCGCAAAGTTGAAAAGCAATGTCTCTTTCCAAAATCAGGACCTTTACTCAAGATAATCCAAAGCCTTTGCTGTAAGCCATTTGATGGACTATTTTCAAAGCAAGGCGGTCTGCGAGCCACAACCCGCCTTCCATTATAGCCATGACAGGGCAGGCAACCTCCGATCCAAAATTAGGCAACACACACCAAAACAATCTTTTACTAATCCGATGCAAACCCATAACTAATAATTACCAGTCTTTCTATGATGCAGATTATAGTTGTTTTGGATCGAACTCCCAGTTGTTTCTGGGAATTCAGCTCATGGGAATTCCATTATTGTTATTAATGGAAAACAGCACACAGGTTTTATGTGAGGTGACAAATATGGACAAATATGCTACTAATTTGATGGTCTGCATGACTGACAGGCACTGGTCCACTGTGCACTCAGCAGGACTGTACAGACTCGCTGAGCCCGAGGACGAGTGGGAAGAAAACAGCCTGGAGAGACAGGTTTTTTTTCCACATCTAACGCTGTGAATTAAGGGTTTATATCAACCAAGCCAGAGTCGGTGATTGCTTTAACAGTGGAAAGACTGACGAAAGAACAAAAACAGAAACTTAAACCAATAGGTGATCGGTTGTATTTTTTTTTTTTTGCATTTGATGAGGAAAAAAGGTGTGAGAATATTTCTTTTCATGTTGTTTATTTTGTCACAGCTCACAGTTGTCTTCAGGTTTTTTGAATGGCAGTGGCAGCAGGTATGCGATAAAACTTCAGTTTTTACTACTTTAATTCTGGCAGCCAACATTACAGCTACATGCCATTTCCTCTTCTCTTCTTTCCTTTGACCCCCCGCTAACACTGTGATGTAATCATGACCTCGGCACTAAAAGGATCTATTTGGTGTCATCTGAGCTTACGTCAAACGGCAATATTAGGCTATCTTGGCTTAATTATGGAGCATCTATGGGATCAAATAACAGTATCATGATCATAAGCAACAATAAGTAACTTAACCAAAGGGAAGTGAGAGGGTGTCATTTCCAAGCTTTGT
The DNA here is from genome assembly GCA_027495735.1 of Lutjanus campechanus. Lineage (NCBI taxonomy): Eukaryota > Metazoa > Chordata > Actinopteri > Lutjaniformes > Lutjanidae > Lutjanus > Lutjanus campechanus. Next base: position 14,088 of record JAJHUR010106426.1, read on the forward strand.
CTGAGGGAAGGCCCACAGTCTCTGACCCCTGGTATAGGCACTAAATAAGACAATAACACTAAATATAATACTATAATAACACATTTTATTTGTACAAGGCTTCATAAGATATTTGATATCTATTATAATTAAAGTATGAGTAAAAAATAAAGTGTACAAATAAAGCAATATATAAAATTGTTTGAGCAAACGTAAGCGTGCTTAAAAGCTCAAAGTAAAATAAAAACTTTTTCACACTTTTATTTGTGTTTTCATTGCAGTGCTGAAAGCAACCCTGTAAGATTTTAATAAAGTTCACTGTGGTGCAGTCCTCTGTGGTAAAGTGCTTTCATGCAGTGAATTTTAAACAAAGTTACAAACCAAGAGACTAAGAAGTGATTCACCTCTCACAAGCGTTCACTTCGCGCGGCTTGCTTTGGGACGACGTTTCGCTCTGTTAGCTTGGAGCCGGGTTGGGCCGCAGCTGCCGTTCAGCAGCGAGGGTTACCCATTCGGCAGTAACACACAGTTCTGAAGAGCCGACACTGGCAAAAGGCACAGACGTCACAGCACACGTTGCCCGGAGATTTACAGCTTCCCCCTAAGGGAATGCAGTTAGCAGGAGGACGAGGGCGCTTCTTCACACCAAATTTGTTCTGAGAGACAGAGAGC
>JAJHUR010106433.1:2659-14820 GCA_027495735.1 Lutjanus campechanus
AGACAGTGTACACACACACACACACACACACACTCAAACTTGAAGCTGTCCTGATCTGCTACTGAGCCTCTTATCCTGTCAGTCACAGGGATCCAGTAGTCTTTTTCTCTAAGCCAGGCCTGTTCAACTGGCGGCCCATGGGTCAAATCCAACCCTTTTAAAAAACTCGATCCAGCCTTTTGATCATTTATAAATATGAAAAAAAAAGTATCATTGTGATTTTACTTAAATAACCTGTCATTCTGTTTATCAGAAGAGCATCATTTTATTAGTAGAGAATGAGTCCATTAATTTGTTATGTGTTGTTAAGCACTTATTATTTTAAAAAGTTTTAATTCAACCAGTAATTTAGGTGAGTCAAAGGGACAGTTCAGCTCAAAATTAAAAATACATATTTTTCCTGTGTGTGAGTTGCAGGGTTTCGGATATATCGGTCATAGAGATGTCTGCCCTCTCTCTATTATAATGGAACTAGATGGCACTTGGCTTGTGGGCCTCAAAGTGCAGACAAAAAAACTCAACATCAAAGAAGTCATGACGTGGTTACCCAAGATAATCCACAAAGCTCGTTGTGGGCAGTTTCGATTTCCTGGTAGAATCTTTAATAAAAAGAAAGTAGTACATGAAACTGCTCATAACAAAGACTGTGAATTATCTTGAGTGACTAGGTCATTATTTCCGCAGAGACATTGCTGTTGAGTTTTTCGGATGTATTTTGGGGGCTTTGAGCACCGCACGCTGAGTGCCATCTAGTTCCATTATAATGGAGAGATGGCAAATATCTCCAGAGCCGATAACTCACACCAAAAAAAAAATTAGCTGGATAAATAGCACTACAGGTATGAGGAAAAAATAGGAATTTTTGATTTTGGAGTGAACTGTCCTTTTAAATGCAATATTGTGTTTATTAAAACAACAATCTTCTCGGATTACAAAGGTGGATTGATTTTTCCTTGTGGACATAATGTTACTTTAAAGGTCAGACATAAGAAATGTAAATGTTCGACCCCTTGGAACCTCACTTGCTCTAACCTGTAGGTCAAACAATCATTTACAGGACGTGTTAGATGCAATTTTAACATCTCACACTCAAAGATAAACACCGTGGATCTTCAGATTCTGCTCATTTCCTTGCTGTTTTCATCACTTTGGATAGTTTCCAGTTTCCTTTTTATCACATTTCAGCCGCCTCATTTAGAAAGTAAATATTATCCAACAAATTAGTTTTTATGTTTATCATAATCAAGGGAGAGTGAATGAGCTGGAGAGGCTTTACTGATTAAAAACATCACAAATTAAAGTCTTGGTCCTGGTATGTAAAAGGAGCCAGAAATTAATAAGTGAGTACAATGTGGAAATTTCCAATTTGGGGGCAAAACACTATGAAAATTACATTCAAACACGTGCATGCATAACCACAAATACACGCAAACATCCTCACAGCCAGACGTACACAAACAACCTCTCACATGCCTCAGTAAATATATAGGAAACATCCAAACCTTTTACAACACAAAGCCAGAGATCTGGTTTTGATTACGCTCAGGCCTTCTTGATGTTGCAGTAGAAACGGATTTATTCCTCAGTTTCTGCAGCTCACGCTGCATGAGTCTCTCTTCATGACCATCGTATTGTGTTTAGTATTATACAGACACAGTGTGTTGTTGATTGTTGTGAGGCTGAGGAATAATGTTTTATGCCTGTGCTCCGTACCACGATGTGTGGTCTAGAGTGATACAACCTGAATCTGAATCTAAAATGACAGCTTGTTTGATTTCCATTCACTCAAAACTGATTAAAAAACATCACAAATTAAGTCTCGGTCAAAGTATTTAAAAAGAGCCTGAATTAATCATAAATGGGTATAGATTTGGACAGTGTGGACATTTGGAATTTGAGGGGAAGAACATTCAGATAATAACATACAGACACATGCACACATCGTCATGTGCAGCCAGACGTAGGCACAACCCCTCGCATGCCTTAGTAACTATACAGAAAACATTCACAGTTTTACAGCTTAGTCAAAGATCTGGGTTTGATTGAGCTCAGACCTTCTTGAAGTTACAGTAGAAGCAGATTTATTCCTCAGTTTCTGCAGCTCACACCGCATGAGGTTCTCTTCATCACCATCATATCTTAAAGGTCCAGTGTGTAGGATTTAGTGACATCTAGCGTTTAGCTTGCAGAATGCAAACATCTTGTCTTTCTTTCCCCTTAAACGTGCAAAACCTAAGCGAACGGTGCAATCTAGAGCCGTTGTGGGTCACTGTAGAAACATGGTGGCCTCCATGGAAGACGACTCTCGACTTTCAGGTGATTATACACTCATGAAAACATACTTATGATTATTATATTCCATTTCTGCCATATCAATCCCTGTAATCTTACATACTGGGCCTTTAAGTGCTGTAATCAATAATATTGAGTTTCTTATCTTCAGTTAAAAAATGTATTTTAAAAAAATTACCTTAATTTTGTTCCTGTTGTGTTTCTTTCATAAACATCTTTTTTAAAATGATTTCATTACTGCAAATGAAAATTCACCTTCACCACCTTTCAGTCTTTTGTTCTGTTTGTTCTTTTGTTATGGTCTAATTATAATAATTGTTCATTTTAAAATAAATTCTAAATTATTTTGTCAGAAACAACACGGTTGTGCACAGCCTGTCTACCTCAATATTTCTTTTAAACTGTTCACGGGAAAAGCCTCATAAATATTTTAGAAAAAATAATCCCTTCAAGTACTCTATTTTTAAAGATAGTGAATGTGTTCAGAATAACAACAATTTAAACCGTAAGGGAATACACTTACTCATATTTTGAAATTTAAACACTGTGTTCCTTTAGTTGTATTCTGTAACTTCCCAACCCTGTCTATACGGAGAGGAATGATCTACACTGTGTTGTAGAGAAAATTAGATGTGGCACACTCAGGTTTTCTGATGCACACCTACTGTCTTTTTTTCTGGATAGTGCATGAGTCTTGGCAGAGGAGATCTCAAATTCCAACAACGATTCTTTTCTGCAAAGTCCAAAATCTTTACTTTTTCTCCCTTGCATACTGACTCCAACCTCAAACCTAATGAGAACCTCAGCAAAGGCTGAAACTTTGTCTGTTTAAATAAATGTGTGGTTTGGTGTCAGTGTGCACGTGTTACTTTTTATCAATGCAGTTTTACAATAGCCTTGCACCTGCAGTGATGCTACTGTATGTATAACCCCCCCTCCTTGTATTTGGATGAACAGACCCTTTGATTATTTTCTAATGTGAACATGTTAAATTCCTGATTCGGAGCAGATTAAGTACATTAACATTAACGAAGGTATGTGCATCTACAAATACTCTATGATGGGCTCCATGACATCAAATGTACTGTTGTTCTTCTGTCTTTTAACATCTAAATGCTGACAAAGCATCCGATTACCTGAAGTTGGCAGGAAGCTGATAGACTAAACAAACTCTGACACTTGTCTTTATACAATGTCTGAAACACCAGCACTGATGTATATTTTCGTAACAGATATCGTAAAAAAGGGGCCTTTCTGTGTTTAGGAACCAGTAAGTTATCAGAAAATCTTTATATCTGATCATCTGAGGTAAATAAAGAGGCAAATTGCTTTGGCGAGAACTGAGAACAAAAAAAAACAATGTGGCCTCTGCGTTTCTGAGGCCAAATCCACAAGCTGATTTCCAGCTCGTGAACATGATCACGCCGCTCAAAGTTAAAACAAATAAGCTGTGTTCATATCGCTCCCTGTAGTGAAAATCATCTTTTTTTTCTCTCAGGTCGAGGCCATTCTGTCTAATTACTGAGCAGTCCTGCTGCTTTTATTGAACAGGACGTCATGTCTTTTATTATCTTATAGTAAACTGTACTGAACTGTAACACCAAGTATGATTACCTTATAATTTTTGTTTTTATGTGAAACACATTGTTGCCAGATATTTATAAGGAAGTTGTTTAATGTCATTGAAGTTTTTTTTTTTTTTCTGGAATTAAATGTGATGTTTAGAATTTTATTATTTTATTGATTGTTAAAGTTTGTTTCTTTAATGGAAATCTCATTAAAAGTGACATTTTAGAGCAACTGACCAGATTTCAAGTCATGAACCAGATTCATTATGACAACATAACAACATAACCAGTCAGAATAGAATAGAATAGAATAGAATAGAATAGAATAGAATAGGAGAGAGTAAATGTTTTACTGCCCACCAGAATGGAAATTTGTCTTCGGCTCACAAAAAGCAATAAAAGACAACACAGCACTTAGTAAAAGCAGACATGTGGCAGATCACATTACGTATTAAACATTAAACATTATGGATTAAAAGCGGTTCATGTCATGTCTGCGGCTTAAGTCTCATCAGTCACTTTGCAGAGTTACGGATATTGAAGGCACATGGGATGAAGGACCACCTAAATACAGTTTTAGTTACTAGAGGGACTCTGTAGCACCTCCCAGAGTTTAAAGGCTCAAACTGGCTGAAGAGAGGATGGGAGCTATCTGTTTGGATGCTCCTTACATTCTTCCTTGACCTTTTAGTTAAAAAAAAAGTTGGGTCATAGTTTTTTTGGGTTTGCCAATTACTTTACTCGCCATCGACCCAACCCTAGAAAGCTGTGCCCCTAGGAATGCCCCCTAGAAGGGGGTTCATGGCCGAAAAAGTTTGGGAACTTTTGGGAACCAAACAGGGGTCTGCAACCTTTACGATCAGTATCAGCCATTTTTGGCCAACAAAAAGAAAAAAATCTTTCTTACGCTGCAACTATTAGAATCTCTCTTTTCCCTGAAAACATCTTTTTTTTTGGTTTGGCATCCATATAATAGAAGACTAGCCATGATCAAAAAGTTTAGCGACCTTTTGTTTTGACCTTTGACCTTTTTGTTTCTAAAACTCAAAGATTAAAGTTTATCTAAAGAAGAAAAGTAAATAATCTCAACAACAGATTGATTTTTTTTTATTTAAGAGGTTCAACCATTAAAAAAAAATCTATTGCAGAACATTGCCTTGAAATTTTGAGTTGTTTCAACTTTTTTCATAGGCCTACAACCATGATAAATGAAAATTAAAATGTAAAGAAATAAGAGTTGGCCATTAGGGTGGCGGCTCCAGAGCTGCAGGTTGCAGACCCCTGTCTTAGAACATGTGAAGGAAACCTCAGGACAAAGGTTATGTCCCACCATTAGCAGATGATACCTTCCTTTATTGGTGGTCTAAGAGAAACAGAAGTTGTTTACGTGATGTTGTGAGTACTGGTTTTTAGTGGAGACCAGTGACACCATCAGCGGGGACAGCTGTTGTTGGGACAGCTGTTGTTCCCTGAAACCTGTAACTGCTCCTGATGATGCTTATAGAGGGAAACTAAAAGTTCGAAACAGCAACAATGCCTCTGTCTGTCTGTCTGTCTGTCTTTTCGGAGAGACTCTGCTGCTCTATATTTGAAAGGTGATCTCAGGTTTCATCTTTAAGGACTGAATCTGAAAGGCAGGAATGCCATGTCTGCTAATCCTTCATGAACCTGATGGGACACCCTCCCTCGCTCTTCCCTTTTTCTTGACTCATCTGCAGTGAAAAACGGACTCAGCCTCCAAGTCTTCACCGAGCAGACTGTCTGCTTTTGATTCATGGTCTTTCCAGGAAAAGGGGCCCACAGCACTTTATAAAATGAGCGCACACTCCATCACAGGGATTATGTGTTGGGAACAAATAATGTGAACGATACTTTTCTGTGCCATGAGAGCACTTTGAGATGATGCTAAGAGACTTGTGTGTCCGTCAGGTGACATGAAAACTGAAGCCCCGGTCCTGGAAGATAAAACAACTTTCAGGTTCGGGTCAGGTTAAAGGATCATGCTGCACTTTTCCATGTTTTATTCAGTTTATAAGAAATCTGCTATACTTTGTTTACATAACTGACAATAATCAAATGACACACTGGAGAAGCAGTTTAGCTCCGGAAAAGTGTCTTTTTCCTGAGGAGCAGACAGATATGCTGCTCGGAGCAGGTCAAAAGAGCACAACACACCTGTCTTTGAATGTTTTTGTTACCTCCTTGGATGGAGGCACCCTCACAATTACACGAAAGTTAGGGTAGAGTAACGTAATTAGGGCCTGCTGTGCACTGAAATACAATCTTCTAAATTCTGCTTCGAACCTACTTACTCACTTATGTGTAATCTAGAGATCTTCCTCTTTTTAAACAAGCTTTAATCATATTCAGATTTTTAGGTTGACAGGCCATCACACAGATCCCACCGCAGGATTAGCTGGAGTTTGAAGGACAGATTTATTTTCTCTAAATTTCTCCTCTGAATTAAATTAAGGACCGGAGGCATAAAACTGAATGGATACAACAGAGCAGTGTCCTCCTGACGGTTTAGCAAAAATTATGAATGATCTTTATTGCATACAGTTCTTTACTGACTGATGTTTTGAAGATCACAAACAGCTCCGCAATTTAAAGAAAAAAAGAAAAAAAAACTGTTTTGAGTCAGAGATCCTTTTTGTGTTGCGCTGCGGGGCATAATAGTTTAGCGCAGATCCCATAAACCAACAATCAGCTCCACTTCCCAACACACAGTCCAGATTTTTGTCCTGTTTATTCTGTGGTCTACGGCTTTCACTCTTTATTTACAGGCCCACTGCAGAGTCACTAAATGTTTGGCTAGGCATGCTGTATTGTTTATAGGATAAGTTAATCTACTCAGAAATGATCTCAACTTCCAGCAGCACAATAAATGACAGTTTGCATTAAATTTTTTAAGCATTCTTTTCAAGTCCAAAGATTCTAAAAAACACAGCAAATGTTTGCATTAGTGGGAGAGATGTCAGAGTGACCAATTAGCAGGGGTGGAAGTAATTAATTACAAATACTCAAATTACTGTAATTAAGTAGTTTTTTTGGGGTACTTGTACTTTTATGAGTGGATTTTCAGGTTTGTACTTTTACTTGTACTTAAGTAATTATTTTACCATGTAATCTATTTAGTTACTTTTAAAATCATAGCTGAGTACTAAGTACAATTTCAATTAATAACCAGACCTTTTATCTGCATTTTTGTAGCCAATAAGGTGATTTGATAGCAAACAAGCCAATGAAAACCAGGACATATGGACGAAAAACAAAACAAAACAAAGGATGTTAATGATTGATTTTGCGTTAAGAATTTAACCAGTAATCAATAGTCGTGGCAGTAGTGTTTTAACTACTGGAAAAAGCAAAACACACAAAGTCCTAGTCTGGAGAGGTGACGGTGACATCATCTGTTAAAAGTAACTAATACTCTGAGTAGTTTTTTTGACGAATACTTTGTACTTTTACTCAAGTATTTTTCCAACACCAGTACTTTTACTTGTAATTGAGTAATATTTTAGCAATGTAACAGTACTTGTACTTGAGTACAGATTTTCAGTACCCTTTCCACCACTGCCAATTAGTTAGGGTTAGGGTTAGGGTTGGAGTTAGGGTTCCTTTGGACACCTATAGGCATGGATTTCCCCCAGGGGAGGGGGGTAAAAAAAGGGGGGGAGGGGGGATTTCTCTGTAGCTTGGTAGCTCATGCTGTCAGTCCTGCCACCCTGCATGGGAGACTGGGGCTTGAATCCTGTCCCCAACAAACTGCACATCCACCCAGGGGTGCAAAACCTTTTGGAGTCCAGCGACCATATGGGCAAGGGAGCCAAGTGGTGCAGGATTCAAGGGGGACAGGTTCTTGAGCTGCTGCCTGGGTGGAGTGTTATCTGATTCCACCCTGCTCCAGTAATTTTGAATCCCGTATTTAAGAAGAATTTTAAGAGGGACAAGTAAATGGGATTAATTGAACATTCAACCTTTATTGTGGCTTACTGGCAAAGTCTTGTTCTTTCATGTGGGGGGCCAGGGTTCAAATCCTACCTCTGGCTGTCTGGGTCCAAGTAGTTAGGGTTAATACAGACTGAGCTACTACACATCAGTAGCTCAGGTCGGCATAATGTTTAGGTATAATTGTGTACCATGTTTAATAATTTCCTAATGAGCAGTAAACACATGGAGCACACCGGTAACTGAATGATTACAGCACATGCCGCACGGCCACATGGTAGCAACCATCGCCGGATTGATTCCAGACGGTGACCTCTCTCTCCCCATTTCCTATACTCCTCCTCACTGTCACTGTCCAGTAAAGGCAAACAATGCCCGAAAAGAATCTTTTTAAAAAAGCACAGCTGAGGCTGATGGGAAAGGCATTAGGTTTGCAGGTATTTCGTCATAAATCAAAGTTTTGGACAAATAAAATTTTGATCCGATATTGGCACAAGAAAAGGAGTATCAAAGTTATTACAATTCATCTGGAGTGGAACAAGAATGTCAGAACCGACCAGATCAATCTGGACTCTTGACTGATAGAATCTTATTTCATCTTTATGTGAAACAGCTTCTTTAAATTCTTTTTTAAATTTTTGGATTATATATTGTGTTTACATTTAATTATTTATTTGATAATGTCTTATTTTATCATTAACTTTGGGTGTCCTTAACAAGAAGCAGGATCTGTTATCTGATAATCTATATTTGTTTATTTTTTAAAAGAAATCTTGAAAACGATTAAATGTGATTCTGCATGTGGGGAAATGTTTTTTTTTTTTTACATGATTATCCTCAGCAGTGTGTGTATGACGTCTGTGCATTCCTGTTTGACAGAGTTATGACAGATGCCCTCTCAGGTGCAACTTGCTTCAGCCGGATTTAAAGGGACAGGCTACATACAGCGATTTGGTAGATTCCTATAGTAGTTTGAGTCTTGCTGATCCATTGAGAGAAGTTGGGACTTAATGTAGCTTAAACAAATGGAAGGATTCAGGGAATAGTGGTAATGTAAAGCATGTGTCAGTGTTTTAACATTAGTCTTTGTTGTGATGCTTTTGTCCGAAGTGCTGTATAACATCAATTCCATAAATGTTTAGCGTGAATGAAATTCAGCCCATCACACAGTGAACTACTCGGTGCAAAAGCACAACTTGAAAGGGTGTAAAAATCCAGCTAAATAACGAAGTCCAGCTGAAGTCTTGTGTGAAGGGTGAAATTGATTTACAGTCCTTGTGCATGAAAAGCAGCTGAAAAGTCCTTAAATACGTTGCATTAAGCAAACTGCTGCCCTTGTACCACCCAGTTCAGACGGGACGTGAATGTCAGTGCTGCAGAGTTTTGTTTTGTTTTTTTCTGTGCAGCTGCCCTGGTGTTCCCGACAACACAGCACGCCACAGAAAAGGAGACGCGCTTTGTTCTCCACCAGAGGAGGCAGCTGCATCACAAACACTGATCATCTTCAGTGTGGGAAACATTGCTGATGACTTGCAGTACTCCCCACCCCCCCCCCCCCCCCCAAGTTCTTCATAGTATCCAGGTTATTCACTTTCTCCACAATTGCACATCAAAGCCTGTATTTGTGCGAGGTTCCTTTCACACCCTGCTCGGTTGTAACACGTCACATCGTATTTCAAGCGAGCCCGTCGCAGTGTTCACACGTGGTTGTCATGGCAACGCATGAGCATAAAAGCAAGCAGATGTCAATGTAGCAACAGACACTGCTTGAGATGATGGATGACTAGTTTACTCACATAGCTGTGTCTGGTTGTTGGCAGCCCCCCCCAAAAAATTAAGATTTAAGGCAAAACAGACAAATTCTTTAAAGCTGCACTCATTTACGTGGGGCAGCAAAACAGTAAAAAACCCTGCGCAGGGCTGACTTCTGAAAGATGAAGATCAGTCAAATGAGGGGAATCATAAATATATTCTTATATTAAATTGCACGCTTATGAAAAAACAACATGCGCTGGTGGTTAGAGAAGGTGAAACAGGTGGTCAGCTCTCCTTTCTCAGCTGCGTCATTGTACACAGAGCAATGCAACAGCATGGCAGGCTGTAAATTTTACAAACCGAGTCTCTAGGTCTCTAGGTGACGCGCTATCAGCCACCTGACTTTCAGCGCACCGTGGAATCAGAGAGCAGCACACAGAGCAGGTGATGCTCGCTTGTTTGTGGTTGTTTTGCCGCTTACTGATTGTAGATATAAGCATCTGACAACATTATGGACAGGATTGCTACTGTGGGAAACTTTTTCTTTAAAAAAAAAAAAAAAAAGAGTAACATTTTGTTTTATCAGAGACAGCTGCTTTCCTCCTCCCGCCAAACTCACCAGACTTTCTTTGCAAAACTGATTTTAACATTATCATTGCCAGATTCGGTCAAACTTCACAGAAACAAAACAAAACTCTCCAAAAACATCTAACAATCACCAAGTCCTGTTGGTGAAAATAAACCCTTAATTCGCAGCATGAAGGAGCCCAGAGCGCTGTTTTTATAACTGAAGACGCATAATCTGATGTTTTCACATCACAGATGATGAAGACAGACCCAGCTCCTACTGGTTAAACAAGCTCATAGTGGCTGATATTGGAGTTTAGGGTGGCGCTCTGAACTGGGGAAAAAAAAAAGAATGAAGCGTATTGAGCTGTCAATTCTGATTCAACTGAAAAAAAAAACATGGGTTTGGGTTAAAATAACAAGATTTTTACAGATTTCTGGCAGACAGCCTTGAAGGCTAACATTTCCCTTGTGCATCAGCCCGCCGCATAAGTTAACAGGAAGAGTTGCAAATCAACCGCACACAAAATATGCATGCACAACATTCTATTTGAAAGCGTAAAGTTGTGTCCCTTGCATCATACAAAACAGTAGTGAACCGTGTCAAACAAACTATTTCTCAGGAAGGAGGAGCAACTGCAGCTCATTGCATAAGTATGTGGGTCTGTGATTAATTCAGAATCAGTAATACAGTGTGAAATACACTGGTGGAATGAGAGCTGCGGGGGTCTTCCAGAGGACTTAAGGTAAAAAGATCCACTGGATCATAATGTGAGATACATATTTGACCTTTTTGTGAAGATATCTGTAGTCCAGCAAATTAAAGTGATGGATGAGGGCAGCCTTTGATATTAGATGATCTACTGAGCGTGCACTACAAGTTTTTATTTTTGCCTGCCTACCTGTCTCAGACGTCAGTGTGTGTGCTGAGCATCTGTGTTAACGCTGCTTTGCCAGTCTGATGAGCTGAGGGGAATAAACTATGCTCCATGTGGTTTTCATAATAAAGGAATATGTCAACCAAGTGCAGCTGTAACACACCCACAGGGCTAATTTATAGTTAATTTTACAGATTCTTGATTTGACCAACCGGTCTCAGCCAGGGGGCAAAAGACCACACCACAGGGGATGTTTAAAATGTAAATTTATTATGAAACAAAAATACAATAAAGGGAGAACATCAGCCTTGTGGTGATTATCTGGTTTCTCAGCTATCGAAAGGAGAGGAAAAACAGTCAGTGTCCTACCCACAAAAAAATATATAAAAGAATGAGAGACAGCAGTGTTCGCTGCCTGCATGTGGCATAAATAGACTGCAGAGTGGAGACACACTCTGAGGCTGTTTTACACCTGGTATCAACATGCGTCCTGGGTAGGGGTGTGTATCTCACTGACTGAGACCGATTCGGTACGTATCTCGATACATGTTCGACAATACAATATATCTTAGAGCTGAATCGTATCGAACCGAATCGTAGGTCATTTAAAAATTTCTGTCACGATACGATTCGATACGATGCAATACAAGAAAATGCAATGTGTGAATATTTACATTTTCATTCTATTAATGCTACATTTGTAGAGTGCTATTAGTTGCAAAAAGACATCCAGATATTTTTACTAAATATAGTAACAGTAGAGACAGAGAGAAGGAGACATTACGGTGGTGTTAACATCTTATGAATCTGGTGTAAATGAGATACTGTAGCCTAAATGAGAATCTGAACAAACTTGAAACTGTTTAAATTAGTATATTTGCAGTAAGATGATGTGCTGCTCTGCTTCATATGAAGAGTGCTGTGGTTTTGATCAGTGTGTTTGAACAGTGATGCTCCGTGTTACCTGCTCTCTCAGTGACATGACGTCTCTGTGGGTCAGACTCGTGTCTCTGTTTTCTGCTGTCAGACACGTTTTACATAAATGATTTGCAGCAGTGTCTCTAATCTTTCTTATAAAACACAAACTTATTCTACACCTGCGCGTTCTGAAAGTTTGGTGGTGCGACCCGGTACAATGTTTCTGTCGCTG
>JAJHUR010106434.1:0-11575 GCA_027495735.1 Lutjanus campechanus
GAGGGAGAGGAGGAGAGCCCTATGCTGTTTGCAGAATGAGTCAATAAATTTGTCACTTTTTGGAAATAAAGTCGCCAGGAGCGTCTTAAAAGTCATTAAGTCACCAAGTTGGCGACTGCGCAGGCATCCTAACCTCGTAAAATGTTAAATAAACTCTGGTAGCTTTAGAATAACCGTTAAGGTGTCCTCCTTAATCAATGTTATCATCCCAACTGAAGATAGTAAATGTATATTCCACAAGCATCCTGTCCTCTCAGTAACTCATAAGCTGTCCTAATTTTCTCCCTTTTCTCCTACAGTAGAAGCTACTAACTAATAAGCTAATGGTAATGTTCGCTAACAGTAGTGTTGACTGATGATAGCTAACGGTAGTGTTCACCAACAGTAGGTAACAGTAATGTTTGCAACTAGTAGTTAAGGGTTTGCTAACTTGTTTAATCCATATGACTTCTTTGCTTTTACACAATGGATGAGGGATACAGCAGAGACTGTATCTGCTCCCTCACCCTGCTCTGCATCTTTGGATCTCTCTACAGGTGTTACCAACAATTCTAACTCATCTGTCTTAAAGTTAAGTGCCCATTGTTGATTTTGTTCCATTTTTTAAATGTTTTAGTATGTTTGAATGGTAAAAAACCAAAGGGACAAAGTTGTTTAGCTCGGCATGATGAAAAAAGTAGTATTGATTGCAAGGTAACAGACATTAAAGTTAATAAGCGATGCTGGATTTAGGATTTCCTAACCTGGGATTAAATAGATGAAGTAAAATAGGATTCTTAAAGTTAGTTAGGATTTCCTTCTGTAAGACCAAATTGGGAAAAATCTGATGTTAGACTCTTCCTATCTTCACTTAAAGAAAGGAAGTTTCTGTAACACAGCCTGGTCTTATATTGACTGGTTGCACCCACTGACTGAACAGAGAACCAAATGTTCCATTAGTCAGGTGAATTTTCTGTGGATTAAATTGCATTTCATGGATCAGAACTTTTCACGAAGCCCAATGAAATTCTGCTGCGGGACATTTTCCTTACAGCCTGAAAAGTTTTTCTTCTCCATTTTTTTTAATTATTTTTTTTACTGTGAAAGTGAGATGCTTTAGAGACGGAGAGTGAAACAGGGAACGACTGTGATCTTTGGTGGAGTCGACGTTTATTCTCCCCTCTACCACTCTTAATCCCCCTGTGTGTGAGAAACCGTGTTGGCGGTCACGCACATGGGCCGTGTTTTCATTTAGGGCCGCTGCAATCACCTAACACACCCACAAGTGACCTGGGAATGTGTCTGCTGGTCTGGTTACACACATGCAGTCATATATGCGCACACACACACTCTGCTTGTACTCCACCCTGCAGCCCTGCAGTGTCAGCTCCTATAAACTTAATTTGATTTATTTTGCATTGTCACTTCTTTGCAGGGCCTGTTAATTTATTGTTTATAAATCAAATATGAGTTATTGCTATAACATGTCTAAAAAGTATTGGTTACACTCTTAGAAAATAAAAGTACTAACTAGAACCAAAGGGTTCTTGAGCTTCAGCAGAACCCCATATTAGAGTTTCCACAGAGAACCCTTCTATGGTCCTATGGTTCCACCCAGAACTTGCCCCGGGGATTCTATCCAGAACCTTTCCACCTTCTGGGTGCTAAAAAAGAACCCACCCAGGGAGTTCTACAGAGAACTTTTGTTATATATATATATGTTCAAGGATCTTATCGAGAACCCACTCAGGGGTTCTACCAGGAACCCTTTTATATTATGGTACAAAGAACTGCTGATGAAATAGTTCTTCAGGGACTTTAACAGTCTTTGAAGAACTCCTCCAATAAGGGTCCTCTGAATGAAAAGAACTCTTGGCAAACCCTGTCTTCAACAAGGAACTCTTCAGAAGCAAGTGGTTCTGGGTAGAACATCAGAACTACCTTTATGGAACCCTTATTTCTATGCGGTTCTAGTTTGTCAGTTGTACTGGTGTTGTACATGATTTCCTGTTTTGATTCGTTGTTCCTAACATTGTGCAAAACTTTGATGACTGTGTTTGTTCACAGATCACTGCTTTATTTAACAAGTCCAGTCCTGTGACAACTTTTTCCTTGAGTTTTCTGTTTAACGATGGGATTTACTGCTCATACTAACCGCACAATTGTTCTCCTATTTATTCCAACCAAGTGCTGTTGCCGCTGCCAGAAGCATAAAATGTGTCACTTCCTGCGTGCTGGATCAGTTTTCCCAGGAAAAGCCCAAACAGAATACTTAGAACAGCACAACTGTTGTTGGGTTGGATCAGTATTTACATGACAATGAGTCATTTTTACAAGGTAAATGGGGTGCAAATGTATTGCACAAACATAATGCAAAGTAATCCATATTTGGACAACACACAAAAAAAAGTCCCGTCAGTAAACGCCCTGATTCTCTGATGCAGTGTACGCAGTCAGTGGGAACTGAAATGAAAACATCTTCAGCCACAGAGCTCATTGTGCTCACAAACCACAGTTTTCTCCCACGTTGGGAGCTGTGTCATCACATTCACTCACAGCAGCTCCTCCAAACCTATATGTGCGTCAAGCAGACGTCACACATTTTAAATTGCAGTTTATTCCCACAGGTGGGATTTGGTGAATTCCTATGCAAAGTCTGATCTACTGTACAGACTTTACATTTCATTTTGCATCGGCTCATCATAATGATGTTTTTTGACTGCTAATCATTAGCTGTGCTTGAAGTGAAAACAAGCGTTAGGCGTCCCCTAATACACCTGCTAGCGTGTGATTCAGCCGAATCAGCAAGTTATTAAGGAGTCGTCCAGGAAGTTGCTATGTTGCAATTGCAACATGTTGACGCAAATTCAACCAATCTACATGAATTCTGTATGACCTTGCAATTTTGTCCAATCACTGCAACTTTTCTGCAAATTTGACCTGATGTGGAGTCGTGGTGAGGACAGAAAAGCACATGGCCAGCTTGTGAGAAGTGCTGATGTTCAAGAAAAAGTCACGGTTCACCAAAAAAGTAAAATGTAAAAGTGCTGGTGCCGCCTTCCCGTGGGTAGCGAGCCCGCTTTGAGGACTGATCTTTAGAACCTGAGCATGAACTCATTCAGCCCGTGATTAAAGATGAATGAGGAGCAGTGAAAAAGCACAAAAAAAAATGAGACAGGATGTCTGAATCCGGTGAAAATCTCACTTCTCAAAATATCTTTTCTGAATGTTGACGCATTAGATTTTTTTTTTTTACTCGGTTTCCACCTCCCCTCCCCTCCTCGTCTCTGAGGTATCCGTCCGCAGATGGCCTGCTCATAAACATTAAGAGGCACCTGCCTATGCTCTGGTCATAACATCCTCACCCCCCGACTTCCACTTGGCAACATGGGCGTTTTCTCCGCCTCTCTTCCCTCCGCCGCCTGTCCCACCTTCAGCTCCTTCAGATTACATAAATAACATGACATCTGCTGAGAAAGAATGTCTGTCTGCTCCTGCGTTCTCCATTAAGGCCCCCCAGGCCCAGAGAGTGGTTTGGCCGGCAGAAAGATGTGGTTCTGCCTCTGGTATTGTGGCCTTGCTTCTGACTCAAAGCGTTTGAATAACTGTTCTGTCTGTCTCACTGAAAGTCGTGTGTTTGTTTACCTGAATGGCTTTTTCTTGTCTGTTTGTCTGTTTCTCGTGTGTGTGTAGATCATGCAGCAGATGAGTGACCATCGCTACGACAAACTGACGGTGCCCGATGACTACGCTGCCAACTGCATCTACATGAACTTACCTAACAAGGGCCACGTGCTGCTGCACTGCACAGCAGAGCAGTATCCAGAGAGTTCAAAGGTAATGGGGAATTTTATTTTTTAATTTTTGGTCTTTTTTAGTCTTTATTTGACAGGACAGCTTGGAGACAGACAGGAAATGGGGGAGAGAGTCGGAGGAAGACATGCAGCAAAGGGTTGAATGCTGGAATCAAAGACATCGGCCGCATGCTCCACCAACCGCCGCTGAGCTCATTTCACATCCACACACTGTAACTTTGTCTCTCTCACACAGTCACACATTCATTTACAGTTCTGTGGTTAGTCCTTACCGTCAGGACAGTCACACTGGTTTAGAGGCTTAAATTTAAAGAGCACTTGTCTCTGTTGTTCTGTCCAGACCTCTGAGACAAACAACTGCCTGGAGAGGGACACCCTGTCAGAATTTTTACACAGACCGCTGCGGGTCAACCACAACCAACACTGAGTGTTTGGACAAAGGAACCTGTAGTTTTATGTGAAGTGACCTTTTGTGGACATGACTCTGACCACAGACCAGGAGGTAGAGACGCTGGAGTTTATTTTTCTCCTAGAATCATCAAAATAAAGGTTCTTAGGCTACTATTATCAACATTTTTCTCTTCAGGATGGATCAGATGACTCTGAGCATGAGAAAGCCGTCACTCTTTGTGCCGAACCCGTTGAATTTTCACCTGACACTGCAGTCTTAAAGCTTGCTGCCCCCAACTTCACTGTTTGGGTTCAGTCTCGCCGCTCTCATCAGCGTCGGTGAAAAAACTCCAAATGTGCACATGACATCATCATCACTCACTGATACGATTGAATTCTCGGCTTTCTTCAGCATTAATGCGTCATTTCTGGGTGTTCCCCTTTCTGCGCACAGGCCAGGACGTTTCCGGTGACTAACAAACATCTGCTACAGTACTGATCGAATAAACGATAACATCAACAAACAGGTACTGACCGGATAAAAAGTAAGAAGAGCATATAAATGTCAGAGAAAATATCATATTATGTTTTTACAATTATTAGGGAAGTGACTAAATGGCTATACCACCCTACACTGAAAAATGAAGGTGAATTTGAACTCATCATATGAAAACTTCAAAAGAAAATACAGATAAATCTGGCCTGCAAAAATTAAATACCCCTCCGTATTCATAAAAAGCAAGACAGCAGCAATCCTTCATTCAAGCCCCCAGGATGAAGTTAGCTACTAGCTGGTGAACATAGTGGAGCATTTAGCAGCTTAAGACACAGATATTTCCCTCAAGAGTTGTTTGAGACCAAACCAGAGCTAAAAGGTGAGTGAATGTTGGACATACATTCATCAGGGGAACTCAGCACAACCACAAATTAATGCTAATGATGTGTAAATAAGACATTTTTTGCTAGCATGTTCCCTATTTTAACATAATTAGGTGATAGTATGTTAATATAGTGTTTACAGCTTATTGTGTTGCCCCCATAAACAGAGCCCCTGAAAACTGCACACAGCACAAAAGACCCTTTAAGTTAACATCCGTCACTTATGAAATTGAACTTTGACACAGTGACGTTTAAGTTTGAGCACTTTGAACCTTTGAGGTTGCTGAAGCTGGTCAGTTTGGAGCGTTGATGCCAAAGTAACAGACTGAGTCAGCGTTTTAAAGTCAGCAACTGTTACTTTGTTTCCACAGATCAGAGGAAATATGTGTCTGAGCACACATGTCGTTTTATGTTAAGCATGTGAACTGACATGGATCAGTTTAAGTTAATATTACCGCGATTGTCATGCTAATTTCAATTAGCATGCTAATGAGAATTCCCATTATGTGTTAGCATTGAGCTAGCAGACTAAGCACTACTTATTTATACATTTTAAAAAACTGATTCAGCAATCCAAAAGCCGATTCAGGTATCGTAGGAAAAAAGAACTGCGATAGCATTGCAAGCTAGCAGTGATGCCTGAAGGGTCAAAGGTCACAGGTGTGTCACAGTGTTGGTTTTTCAGCCTTGCCCCTTACATGCAGAGATTTCTCTGAATTCTCTGAAGCTTTTAACGATATTATGGATTGTGGATGGTGAAATGTTTTTATGAGCAGTAGACAACTTTCAGTCTTTTGCTGCCCCTGTCCCAACTTTTTAGAACATAAAGCAGACATCAAATTCAGAACAGTTACCCAAAAAAAAACAATCACTTTGAACATTAAATATACTCTCTTTGTACTGTATTCAACTGAATATAGGTCAAAGGATTCGCCGATCATTACATTCTGTTTTTATTTATGTTTTACACTGCATCTCAACTTTTTTTTTTTTGGGGGGGGGGGGATCTGATCGTAAGATAAAGTCAAAATGCCAAAACAAAAACATGCATCCCCGACTGCTCTGATTGAGATGGCTTGCTGTTTGACAGAAAAAAAAGTACTTTTTGTACTAATGGTTGCCAAGTTGGCACAATTTCAGAAACTCATCTTGGAAATCACAAAAGGAATTTACAAGGATGAGGCTAATTTTAAAGAAATATTGGAGCATTGCCCCGGGCACCCTCCTTACAGCATGTGTTCTGTGTTAAACTGCTAAGTGCTGTACGCTGGCTCGACATACCTGGCTGAACTCATCTCCTACAGTGTGTCCCAGCATACACTATCACTGCACCAACACGTACAAGCACAACCATTCTGACATTTCTTTCAGACATACACTGACCTACTTGCAAACATGGTGAAGAAGTGTCTTTTACTTATGACTCTTGCATGTTGTTTTTCAGAGTAGCTCGCCGTGAATGACGTGTTATTGTCTCACTTTGTCTGTTGGGGTTTGGACGGGCTGAGCGGTAGCTGTGTTATTTGGATGCTTTGGGGTCACTCCACATCACAACAAGTCAGAAGGATTCTCACAGGATCGAACCCAGCAACCTACAATCTGCAGAGACAGTGCTCAGACCTCAAAATGTACTCTGTGGTTGAAACCCCAACCTCCGCCAGCTATTTTTAGAAGGAAGAATTCACAGAATTATGCGTATTTGGACTAAGATCCATAGCGGGGGCTCAGTTTTTTCCAGGAAGATTAACTGAGGGAATTCAACTGGAACATAATAAAAATCTGTTTGTGTAACTTGTGCTTCCTGCTTTGGTAGCACCTTTTCATGGACCATTTGGAGCGATATTTGAGAAATGTATGTTTGTTCCATGATCCAGTTTCCGTTTATAATGTTCAAACCCACCAGAAATTGGCCTGGAATCATCATTTGATCCAAACCCGTGTTTAAGAAATGGTAGCTTCAAGAAAGTGGAAAAATATAAATAGCACAAGACAGAACAGAAGCCTCGAGACAGCAGGGATAGTTTTATCAGAGCTGACTATCGCGTCTTGCTGTACAGTAAGTCTACAGTTGGTGCGTGTTTCCCAGGGGAACTTGTGGCTTGTTCCTCCAATGAGATGTAGAGATTTCTCAGACAATCTGCGAGACTTCTGCTGCTTTCTAACTCTAAACATTGTCTGTCCTAATCTCCGGTCTATTTTTAGTTTGCTCGTGAAGTTACATAAGAGTCCCACATTAACAAAGGCAGGGGGTCATGAGAGAGGATTGGTGGGGTCGGAGGGGGTGGAGACGGGACATCTTTAATGGTTAGCAGTGGCGACGGCTCTAGAGGGCTCGGTTTGGAGATAAAGAAAGTGAGCAGACAAAAGGCCCAGTGAAAAATAGAAGCCCCCACTGTGTGGGACCATGCCACCCTCCGTCCCAACGTATAAATCTCAACCGCAGTAATGAGAACTCGGCTGGAAATGTTCAAAAAAAAAAGAAACGCTTTGGAGGTGGAGATGCTATAAACAGCAGGGGATTTAGTGATGTTGTTTTGGGGGAGTTATACAAAAGCACAACCTTCCCTGAGTTGACCCTCTGATCGTATGGTCGAAAAAGAAGGTTTTTGGATGGCGGTGTCGCTCGCTCGCTCAGTCTAAAACTTCAGGTTCAGGCTGAAATATCTCAACACATGGTGGATGGATTGCTTTGCTCCTCAGAAGATGATTCTGTCTGACTTTGATGATGCCCCACCTTGTCTTCTGGCCTCACCATGACGGTGACATTTTTTTGTTTTGGAGTGAAATGTTCCCACAGCCGTTGGACACGGACATGAAACTTGGCACACACATTCATGGTGCCCAGAGGATGAATCATAATTACTTTGGTGACCCTCTGACGTTTCTTCTAGTGCCACCAGAAGGCTGACATTTTGTGATTGGCCATTTGATGCATTGAAATGTGTAACCCACATTCTGTAACTCATCTAGACTGGGAACCAGATCTGTGAGTTCATGTTTCATTATCTCTGGCAGATATATCTGGCCACCCTTCCGTTCAGACAGATTTCTACCCATCCTGGATCTTGTCAGACTAAACTCAGCCATTTGTTTAATATGGGGTGGTTTTGATTTGATGACTGACCAAAGAGTCACACATTTTTAGTGCAACGCATCAGGCTGAGGAAACTCTGATCAAGCTGTCAAACAATGTGATGCTGATCAAATATGAATCAAGATATTCTCCATTGTCTGTATGGCTTATTTCCCCACATCAAATTTGATCAGAAAGACATTTTAGTCTTCTGTTCAGCTGTTTCTCTAAATGGTTCTAAGTCTATCGAATTGCGTCCAAAATTCATTTTGGTTGGGAGTCGAAAATGAACTGAGTTTTTCCAGACTATGGGAAAGTTCACACCAGTCTTGTTTAGTCCCATTGAACCAAACCCTGGAGCGTTTACCCCCTTGGTGCAGTTTGTTTTGGTTGGTATGAACACTAGACTCAAACTCTGGTCCAGACCAAACAAACCACAAAGGGGTGGTCTCGGACGACTATCAAGTGAACTCTGGAGCGGTTCATTTCTGGTGTGAACACCATTTGGACCAATCACAGAAGCGTGCCATTGTACGTGTCGTTTCATTGGTTAAAAAACTTTTTCTCTTCCTGTTTTGGTGACTGGTGAACTAGCAGCCTGTTTAACCAAAATGTGGACTGGAGGGAGGACAAACCTGGACTCAGGACGTTCATATGCACAGTCCTCTTAAGTCTCTAGTCCTCTATGCACTCGGGATCAGTACCAACATGACCAGAACCTGATGGTGCTCCATGATGAATGATATCCAGGTAGAAATCGGGCCATTTTGTGTCTTTTTACTCGCCAACTGTTTGACCAATAATCACAATATTTCCATCACATTTGTGAATTAGTCTGACAATGCCAGACATTTGTGGCTGGTAAGCTGACGCATGGCAATAAAATGTGTAACATGCATTCATGTTCCCCTCAGGATGAACTTTAATCACTTTGGTGATACTTAACTCATCTATTGGCATCAGGTCAAAATTTAAATGCATCTTTATTTATCCTCAGGTTTTGACCAAATTTCTGCAACAGAAGCGATTCTGCAAAAAAATGAGTAGAAATATGCATCAACACCATATTTTGAAGTGATATAATGGTGTTAAATAAGATTGTGCAGTGCCCACATTACAAAACGTGTCTTGGGTAGAAAGGAATCAAGATTTATAAGGCACGCGAGTGTGGTGGCTTTAAACATGGCAATCTGTTCACCAGAGGCTTCGTCAGCCATGTTGCATCACGAGATAAGAATTTGTTTAGTTGGTCCCTCTGGCTGTGCCGCGAGGCCTCGCTCAGTATCACAGCAGGGTTGAAGCGAGAGTTTAAAGAGAAAAATATCCTGGTTTGGAAGTCTGGTAGGAAAACAGTGGTTTTCTTCTGGAAAATGTCCACAGGGTGACACACTACTTTACGAGGGTCTTTTGAGAATGTCGTAATAGTTCTCACTCCCAATCTCTCTCCTTTTTTTCTATATATTTTGCCGGGAGATGAGGGAACCTTCCTGAATGCTTGTTCTCCTACTTCACATTTTGTGTCCCTCTGCAGGGCTTTTGTATCACAGAACATTACAAGTTGACAAGTAGAGTAAACAAACTCAAGTGTTGCATAAGTTCCCCCTTGCAGTTAGTTTAACTGCTGCCAGTTGAGCTGTGCTTCAGCTTTTTCTCAAGAGCTTGTTGTAGTGCTGACTGGTCAGTACCTGAAACACTGGCCCACACATCTGGTAGCCAAGGCCCGAGTCATGAGGTAGCTGTTGCCATGACAATATCTATTTTGTATTTGATTATTTCTTTAACGTAGAAGGGCAGGTTCCTGATTCCCAAATATATCCTAGCATTTAAACATGTTTTCCAAAGATTTTTGGCTGCAAAACGGACACATCTGTTGAATTTCAGCTGACATAATTTCGTAGTAACCTTTGATGAATCCTGAACATGCTCATCTGAAAAAGGCAGGATGTCAGTTTTTCCAATGACGGCCTCGTCTCGTCCCGCAGGTGTTCGAGAAGTTGAAGGACCACATGCTGATCCCCGTGTCCAATACTGAGAAGGTCAAAGTGGACGGAGCCCTCACATGCTGCTCTGTGCTCATCAACAAGAAGGCCAACATCTGAGCGTGCCCAGCTGGGGGTCTCGCCGTGCATGGTACCCAAGCGGAGCCTGTATCCGATCACCAAGGATCCCGAGGTTTAGCAAAACTATCTTTGTACTTAGAGGAAGGATAAGAAAGTTTGTTGTTGCTGAGGGACAAAGAAAACATAAATTGTAGGGAGTCATCTGGTCTCCCTTTACCCCCCAAAAAACACTCAAATTACACGAAAAAGTCTTAAAAATTGTGAATAGTTCAGTTGACAAGAAACACAATTAGTTTTAGGTTGTTGTCTCTTTAAGAATTACGATAATACATTAGTCTTATTTTGCTCTTAATTTGGATTCGTTTTCTATAAACAAGACAAAAAACACAGGCTTCAGATAATGAGTCATAAATTCTCTCAATGTTAAGCCATACACCATATGTTTTTCCACAGTATTTGCTTCTTAATGATTAAAATCTAATTAATTACAAACCTTATGAGGGAAAATCTGCAGAGCCCCTGCTGCTCGTGTACAGACCGATCTTCGCTTACTGTTTGATATTTACAACCCTTTAAGAGAACCACACAGAACAGAGCGCTGGACCAACACAACCAGATGGATCTGTTTAATCTTTTCCTTTGCAACTGAAAAGTGAAGTCTTACCAATGTCGCACTGCAGGTTTCTGAAAAATGACAGAACTAACACTGGTTTATACTGTTGACGTGCATTTCAACTGTGATTTTAATTGAAATTGAGTGTGTTTGATTATATGATGCAATTGGGACTCAGTTTGTAATTCACTTTTCAAGAACTGTATTTTGGAGCAGGATGGAGGAAAACAAATTCCACTGCTGCTATAACATGAAAACCTCAATGTCACCGTTGCTCGCAAATACTATTTTGACACTAAAACATGTGTATTTTGACCAAAATTTGAATTTTGGATTCAGATGCGTAAGGAACACTATTGGGGAGCTACACAATGATATAAAAACCTAAAAAAAACAACTAAAATAATGGACCTACCCTTTAAATCCCTGCTGTTTCTTTACAGTTGATTCCGACTGTACATTATTTCAAAACCACTGACACACAATTGAGTGTTTTCTAAAAATGCACGCCTCTTTATCTGACTATTAAGTCACACTGAAAATACAGTTCTTGAAAACTCTTCTGGAGATCCAAGCTTTTGGTACGATCGCAGTGTCATGATGTTTTTTTTGGGACTGATATTATAAGTACTGCCATTGAGACCTGAGGTGCTCTTACTTTTTGCATCTGTTCCTCACTAATAATGTGCTGCTGAATTGTAGAGTGATGGAGATCTCAATCATGTCACCAGCTAGGAAAGCTAATAGTAGCCTGTTAATATATTCT
>JAJHUR010106435.1:0-10447 GCA_027495735.1 Lutjanus campechanus
AATCATAAAACATAAATTATAGAACTTGGGAGTGATACACTTGAGTTTAAATGTCTTCACTGGGTTATAACACTACAGTGCTGTTGTGATGTATCTGACAAGTCTGATCAGATGCAGTGTCCAATCAGTACCTGATATCCAATAAGGATATAATTTAAAATTAAAATTTCCTGTTTTTTTATATGTGGTTTGACTGCTGTATTTTTGAAGCCTCCATAACACAAAGTTCATGTCATTCAGGTGTGAGGATGGAGAGAAAGAAGAGAAGAAAAGAGAGAAAGAATCAGGACAGACGGGAAGGTGACAGGTTGGTCTAATATCAGGTGGAAGTGT
The DNA here is from genome assembly GCA_027495735.1 of Lutjanus campechanus. NCBI lineage: Eukaryota > Metazoa > Chordata > Actinopteri > Lutjaniformes > Lutjanidae > Lutjanus > Lutjanus campechanus. The sequence continues at coordinate 334 of JAJHUR010106435.1, forward strand.
AGGAACAGTCACTTGATGCCAAGTGATTAATATCTAAATATTATTTATATTGAAAAATTGCATTAGCAAAATGTGTAATTTATTCCAAGCTATTAAATAATGCTTGTTTGATCATATGACTTAGCGGAGAAGAACACAGGCAAGAGGTGAAGGAGACAGACAGATGTCATAATTTCATATTTCCACTACAGAGAATGTATTGAGCACTGGGTGCCGCTGCTGTTACATGTAGTCCACGAATAAATAAGATTTTTGGGGGGGGGGCTGTAATGTGTCTGCATACCCCTCAGAAAGTAGGTTGTTGCACCCCTGCTAGTAACCTTGTACTGATTTTGGTGAAAAGTTGTTTTTCACCCGTGCTTTTGTTGAAATGTTAGAACAGCACCTGAGTGTCTGCACACCTGACAGTTGAGTTTGAAAGTTATTTTGAAAGGCAGTGTTTTTAAAGGGCAAAGAAGTGACATTGTGTTAGATTTCTATGTCTAACGTTGAGAAATGTGTTTTCTGATTTGAAAATTAGTGTGTGTCGTGTTTTGCAAAAAAACGTTAGGCTAAAAATATGCTTAGTTGTGCAGATCTGGGCTCTGGCTTTTGCTTCTTGAGTATTAGGTTATACTGACTGTATGCTTTTTTTTTTATCTTTTCAACAGTTCACAATCGTAAAAAAAAAAAAAAAAAAAGAAATGTAATACAGACAATGATTCATTCTGCCACAGCATTTCGTCTTTGCTGGGTCAGGCCAAAGGACTTCGTCCATCATATGCAGCGTTCTGCCCTGCCAGACAGGAAAACGCTCTGGGTGGAACAAGACATGCCACCAATCCCCGCAGGACAAGTTGCCTCTGTAAAATTTCTGTCTGGCACAGGGGTTTTGGCCATAAACCATGCAAGCATTCCCATAAGAATCGCTAGGTGATGTCGAAGCACTTGTGTATCTGGATTCTACTGTAGTCAATTGGTTACTGTAAGCTACAATACCTCTGTGAGGAGTGGCTGTTGCCAATTGGTAAATAAAGCATGGCATTGTGATTGGCATTGCTTTCCAAAGGAAAGCAAGATATTTTTTTAATTCAATTTTAATTTTGAATGTTGTGCTTCACAGTAGAGAACTGTGTGCAGTGTTTTGCAAAAAGTGTGATTCATGGAGAATTGATAACTGGGTATATGGAAGAAATTGTGCTGCAGTGTCGCATGTTTGGTTTAGGGATTGTGTGCTTGAGTTTCAGATTTCAGTGACAGCATTTCAGATTCCATTTTAATGTGTAAACAATTGTGAAAAAAAATGGAATTCACATCATTAAAAACAAGTGTGAACAATTTTGAGTCATTGCATGTAAATGATGAGAGCTGTTAATCTATTTATGTTCTTTGATGCATGACCACCATGTATGGGTCATCAACTCATTTCTAAGAGCATTGGATTCCCCTACATCAGCAGTGGTTTTATAATTTTGGCTTTGGCTACAGCTTATAAAGAGACAAACCTATGATGTGGCCAAACTATTTTAAGTTTTCCTGAGATCTACTAGGTTAGTCTGATTCACAAGAAATGTAAACTGTCATTCAAACAGATGCTGTGGTTTTGGGTCTAGGGTTCTGGTTGTGTCCACTCAAAGCCGGTGGCTTTTGATGCAGTGTGAGGAAATACGCATAATCGAGACTGCGGCTGCATAAAAACAACAGGGACTCAATTAGTGCAGCGGACCTTGAAACAGTGACCCAGCCACACCAGCCAGACTGGAGGTAACATTACTGCAGCTAGTAACCTAGCATTAGTTACACTGCACACGGTAGAGAACTGTGTGCAGTGTTTTGCAAAAAGTGTGATTTATGGAGAATTGAAAACTGGTTATATGGCAGAAATCGTGCTGCAGTGTTGCATGTTTGGATTTCAGTGACTGCATTTCAGATTCCGTTTTTAGTGTGAAAACAATTGTGGAAAAAAGATATAATTCACATCATCAGAAACAAGTGTGAACAATTTTGAGTCACTGCATGTAAATAATGACAGCTGCGTTGTTGTGTTCAGCTCTTGTTGCCTGTGTTTACCATTTTGCAACGCAAGTGTAACAGTGCAAAATGTGTCTCAATGAGTAAAAATGTGTTTAGTTTTGCTGATTGATAAATGGGTCACACGTATCCCTACAGGTTATTTGATAGTATGTATCAGATATGTTCTTCATGTATTTGTTGGAGCTGAAAGTTAATATTTACATATCTAGTAAGATATTGCTCATATCTTGTAAAAAAAAAAAGAGGAGCGAGACTGGATAGACAACTCTGCAGAGGACACATAGAGCCTTCACTTGTGTCTGCTGAACTGTGCCTTATCTTTTCCTCCCTTTCAAAGCGGGAGAACATGCACATTCCTGAGATGCAACTTGTGTCTTGTATTGATGTTATTATACTCATCAAGGTGCTGCGCAGATATGTACACTTCTGCATACACACCGTATAGTCAGAGATTGTACATGATGTTAGCAATGTTTATTACTCACTTATTAGTATGTGGCTCATATTCTCTTTATTCTTACAACAAGTAAGGATTGAAAGCGGAGAGATGTAGAATGGGAGGAGTGAAATTGTCATGCCCTAGCGCTAGACACCGTTGCTCCTTTCCACAAAACTATAAAGCAAGGAGAAGCCAGGAGCTCGCTCTCTTGTTTCCTGGTCATCATGCTGTGAATTTTAGATCAACTGTGCAGCTCTGTACCCTGCCTTGTCTGGTCCTCGGGCCAGACGTCTCACACAGAGACCAGATGAGCGCCCAAAGCTGCAGCCCGAGAAGCACTGAAGGTGCTGAAAGGCCAACCTCTCGCCAACCTGGAAAGCAAGAAACTCCGGAAAGAACTCTGCTCTATGCCTGAGTCCGCTGAGTCCTCACCCTGCTGCCTGCTGAAAGAGACAACCGACACAAGCCATGTTGCTACGTGGGATCAAACATGCCAAAGAATGGCTGAGGACTCCATGCAGTCCACAGAAAGGTAACCAATCTCCTCTTCCTCTCAAGAACAAGTCCTTCCTTGTCACCTAAGTCACCAGGTGAAACATGACTTTCTATGATACTGGGGTGTTAGGTCTACTGTAAGTTTGGATCTCTCATCAATATAGTGATATCTACATTTATTTAGATGGTTATTTATTCCTAATAATGACATCTAATAATCTAGTTTAGTTCAATCCTCCTGTCTCCAAGGTTTCACTTATTTGTGTACTTGGTATGTACAGTGTGTTAGCTTACACGGCATGCTTGGTCTTTCATTATTTTTTTCTGTCCACTGCTGTATTCAGTTCAGTCATTAATGGTTGCTTTTAAGTTGATCACATTTATGAGTTCATCAATTTGTGTGATCAGTATTCTTTATAATATACAGTTACTGTACACAAGTCAAGAACTCTGTTGCAACCTTCAAATCAAGACTGAAATAATCACTTTGATGTCAGATTGTCTCCTTATATGAAGGAGTAGTGCCCCAAGGAAAATAATCTTAATTCTGATATTTGCTATAAATGCTGGCTTTCTCTGATAGCTGGAAGTGAGTGTATTCCCTCCACTTCCTCTTACCAAAATGGTAAACACAGGCGACAGAAGCTGAACACAACAACAACGCAACTGTCATCATTTACACATGGTGACTTAAAAGAGTTCACACTTGTTTTTAATGATGTGAATAACAGTTTTTCGCAATCGTTTACACACTAAAATTGGAGCCTGAAATGCAGTCACTGAAATCTGAAATTCAAGCACGCAATCCCTAAACCAAAAATGCCACACTGCAGCACAATTTATGCCATATACCCAGTTTTCAATTATATGTAAATCACACTTTTAGCAAAACACTGCAAACAGTTCTCTACTGTGAAGCACAACATTCAGAATTGCGGTAACATCTTTATTCCCTTAGAAAGCCATGTCCATCACAATGCCATGTTTTATTTACTATTTGGCAACACCCACTCCTCACAGAGGTATTGTAGCCAGTAGAATACAGACCATCAACTAGTGATTCATACAGTAAATGCCTGCATGGTCCATGGATGAAACTCATGTACTGAGGAAAAGTGTTCTACAGGTGACCTGTGGTGATAGATGTGAAATTTTGTCAAGTCTTGATCCAGCACAGAGGTGCTGGGACAGAATGAATCCATCATCTATATTAGAGTGTTACTTGAAATACATACAGTATAGAATATTTTCTGTACTAAGCTGTGAATATGCATTGAACTCTAAATGCAATTAAACACATGGCTAAAAAAAACTCCTCAGTGGGGTTAGTAAGAGAGAGCACAGTGGGAGGTATTGGACTGAAAATTGTGGATGCTAATGAAAATGGACCAGTCGCATTACTTACCTCCACATAATCATGTCGCAGGTCTTTTATTCTCTCTGAATTTATTTGAAATGGCTCTCTCTGTAAAGTTGTTTCATCTCTATGTGATATTTTTTAAGGCTTCACCCCAGTGTTGAAAGACATGATGACATTTATTGAAAACTGTTTGGTCATTGGTCTTACAGTATCCAACTGACTAGTGTGAGTAGAATCCAAATGTGATTCAACCAGTGATTCATACAGTAAATGCCTGCATGGCCTATTGCAGAAATCACTTCACCAGGAAAAAAACATTCTACAGGCAACTTGGCCTATCATGATAGGCATGAAGTTGAGTCACGAGAGGTCTTCCCCCTGTTGTCCAGCGAGGGAGAATGTTGTTGTACTAACAACACTCGATGACTAGGTTGAGGGATTATATCTCCACCCTGGCCTGGTTGTAATGTGTGTTGTTGAATGTTCACCATGCACAAAGATGTGATGCTGAGGCAGAATGAATCTCTTGTCTGTATTATTTTACTACTTGCAGTACTTACAGTAAACAATATGTTCTGTAATAAGCTGTGAACATACATTTTCATATGTTTTGGTCAAAATGCAAATTGCACACACAATTGAAAATGTTTTCCTGTTGCAACATGCCCTGAACACTGTGTTGTCCATTTTTTGATGTAGCGTGTAATATCTGCTCACTTGTGTTTATATACTGACTCACTGTGTGGATGATCTGAGAGCATATTGATTTTGAGGACAGGAGTCAGAATTTATGTGTAGTTTGAAGATTTGATCTTGTATTCACAGATCTGAGAAAAGTGTGGAAGGTTTCAAGAAATGTGTCTTAGCAAGTATGAAAAATTGTGCACCAAATTTTTTTTTTTTTTTCGGTATTTTGTCATATCTTCAAGAATATCATTAACGCAGAAATAACGGAAATACCTGAAATATCTGGTGTTCCAGATCTAGTCTTGACAACACTCCACACCTTTAATTGCAGGCCAAGTCCATTGTCTTTGGCATTTTCCCTGGCATCAGGTCTCCACCATGTTGAATACATCTATTGTATTGGGTTGAGGAAGCGGAATATGTTTTTGGTGTGGGAACAACCCCTCCACCCCAAAAAACTTTTTGAATGAACTGAATAAGAAAACAATTCCCACCCAGTGAATATGTCACATGGCCTCATCAAGTGATAAAGTTATATACTGTATATGTCAGTGTTGAGAGGAGAGAACTTGGTTTTAAATGTAGCGTTTCATTTTGCAAGAGTTTTGTGGACTTTGTGGACAAAATGGTCAATATTTTTCAGTTTTGCATTTAGAGTTTTGAGAAATTGAACTTTTGTTTCTGGAAACGTGTTTAAAAGATTGAGAAAAACTGTGTTCCTTGACATTCACTGGATCGTTTCTGAAGCGATACTAGAGCAATGCCTCCCTCTGCTGGGTTGCTTTGCAATGCACATTAAAAAAAAAAAACAAGTCACTCAAGTGTAGTACATAGTACAGTACAATGAATTTTTAAACAGTACAAATAAAGAACTCAGACTATCTCATACCAAGCACACATAGACCTTTGCTCATCCAATCATCAAGCCGTCATCAAGGCAATGCTTGTCTATTTTAATAGAAAATTGGTGCTGAGATTTTACACTTCTGGCATTGCCAGTGTAGATATGAATAATTGCTGTACAGCTGTACAGAAACATATATAATTTCAAAGTGGCTATGGAGCAGTACTACCAGATTATAGGTGATTATAAGGTGGAAAGGGTGAGTTTTAAGTGGATGTTTGGGCCTTAATTGACACTGCTTCTTTATGATCCTGCTGCATGAATTCCACAGTTTGGGTTGTGTATTTGGCAGCTTCACTATACAGTGGTATATGTTAGCTTTTTTGCATGTAGCACTGGTAGTATGTGCAAAAAAGGTTGAAGATTTTGTAGTACAGCCCGCAAAACTTACCGTCTCACCCACAAATTGTGCAGCTCTGGCAAAGGACACTAATGTTGCATAAAGGGTACACAAATCCAACAAATATGTTCTTTATTCTTCGATTTGTACAAATCTCAGTAAATTTAGATCATAATACAAGCTTTGGGAGTAATGGATTACATGTAACAGAGTTACATAATTAGGATACAAAAAAGGTAACGTATTCCATTACAGTTAGGGAAAAAAAAGATGTAAATGTAAATGTTGCCTTGAATTAACAATGTACCATTATGGATTCCCACCATGACATTTTCAGTGTTGTGTATTTAAGTGTATATACTGTTCAACCAATATAAATTAGTGTAAAATGCACGGATAACTATTTTATTGTATTTTAACTCATAAACAGTGGGCCAAAGATGACAGTGACACAACAAATGATAGATAAGAAAAGAGACACTCCAGAAAACCTAAAAAATGTAGCACAAATGATCAAACACTGAAGTGTGACTCACTCCTTTTTTTTGAAGAAAATTATGATCATTTTGTTTGATTGGATTGTTAATGTAAATATGTGAAATATGCCAAAACAAAATATATTAATTTACTATATGGACTTTTCCACAATGGTGCAATGTTGAGTTTATTTTATTTTATTTTTTTATGTTTTTCAATTTCAAATGCCATAAATTTCAAACTGGTGAGGCAATTGAATATTTCCATTACGACTACAAAAAAGTTTTTTCAATTTTTAAACAACTCTTTTTTTTATTCCTTACCATTATGATACAGTAATGCTTTATAACTTAACAGACCCCAATGTGTACCTTTAAGAAATAATTTCTTTGAAAAAAATTAAATTAAGTTTACTTGGTCTAATTTATGACAAAAAAAACAACAACAAAAAAACTGTCTTCTGTAAACATAAAGGGCTCAATCTGTATTGACATGTAGTTTTATGTAATGCCTGAAGAGGGTGCTCCAGTCTGTAGAGTTAAAGGAACTGGTTCTTTTACAGGACTACTTTTCAGCTGTTTCCATTCCTGCTCATGCTCTTGTGACCACTGCCATTCTGTATTTTCCTCCAACAGACTTCTGGTTGGACCAGAGGGTGTGTGCCAGTAATAGAGGCATCGCATTACTCAGCCTCCCTGAGAAAGTCTACTCTAAGGTGCTGGAAAGAAGAGTCAGGCTGATAGTTGAACCTCAGACTGAAGAGGAACAACGCAGATTCTGTCCTGGCTGTGGAACAACGGACCAGCTTTTTACTCTTGCAAGGATCCTGGAGGGGGCCTGGCAGCAGTATGAAGTGAAAGGGTCACTGCTCAGGGTCATCCAATCTCTGTACGCCCAAAGCTGTGTCCAGGTTCTCTGGAGTAAGCTGGACTTTTTCCCGATGAGTCACCATCACGGCTGCACCTTATCACAGATCCTGTTTGTGGTGGACAGGATTTTGAGGCGTAGTCATGCAGGGGAGGGATTGCAGTTCGGTGGGCTGAGGATGGCAAAGCTGCTTTTTTGCAGATGATGGCATTATTGCTCTGTGACCTTCAGCACTCACTGGATCTGGTCGCCTCTGAATCTGAGGCCATGGGTCTTAGCAGCAAACCAGTGGTTGTCTACTCCGTGTAGTCCTTACCCCAAATGAGGAAGTTCAAGTATCTCGGGGTCTTGTTTTCAAGTTAGGGGACAATAGAGTGCGAGATGGGCCAGAGAGTTGGAGCAGTGAGTGCGGTAGAGTAGAGCCACTGCTCCTTTGTGTAGAAAGGAGCCAGTTGAGGTGGTTCAGGCATCTTGTGAGGATGCCACCTGGGTGCATCCCTAAGGAGGTGTTCCAGGCACGTCCAGCAGGGAGGAGGCCATGGTGTAGACCGCGGACTAGGTGGAGGTGTTGAAGCTGCCATCATAAAAAGGAATAGAACGCCGACTATCACCTCACGGAGGAATAAACGTACACGGCCATCGGTTCCGTTTGACCGGCATGCACTCACTGACGGAGGCAGGGACATGCAGTCGTTTATTAATTTGCAACACCTGATGCAACACCTGACACAAATTTCCCACGCCCCCTTAGACAATCAATCAATCAAGAGCAACAATGTTCCAACACCCCCACTTGCTCTTAGGTTGACTAATAACATACAGTTGTCATGTACATCACACAGAACACAGTTAATGCATTTTTCTTCATGTTAACCCTTCATACCACAAATAAAACACACAAATCTATCCAGCATGGCTTTAGTTACAGGTTTGGTTAAAATATCTGCAACCATGTCTGCTGTAGGACAATATTCAATGTTTATCTTTCCATCATTAAGTGCAGATCGAACAAAGTGATACTTTATATCAACATGTTTACACCTTTGACGACATACAGGGTTCTTCGACAAAGCAATCGCTCCTTGATTGTCCTCATAAATTGTCACTGGTGTGTATTCACATTCATTGTCCATTTTGTTTAGTAACTGGACAAGATACAGGCTTTCCTGTGTAGTAGCTGCCAAAGCCATGTACTCAGCCTCACATGTGGAAAGAGCAACTGTGGATTGTTTCTTAGACTTCCAAGAAATAACAGGACCAGTTTCAGACAAACTAAAACAGTAACCAGTTGTACTTCTTCTGTCATTTTGATCTGCTGCCCAATCAGCATCACTAAATGCAAAAAGATTAAGATTTACATCATTCCTCCTGTAACACAATTCCTGGTTCACAGTTCCCTTTAAATATCGCAATACATGCTTGGCAGCTACCCAGTGCTGGTTTTTTGGTTCAGATAAGTGTTGTGACAGCTTACTGACAATGAAACCTAGATCTGGTCTAGTACAGGTCATTACATAGATCAAGCTACCAACCACTTCTCGATACCTCTTTGGATCAACAGGTTCACCTTCATTTTCAAATCTCAGTTTGTTTTCACATGGAGTTGACCTTGGTTTGCAGTGAGTCATATCAAACCTCTCCAAAATCTTTGTAATGTACCGTTTCTGGTTCATTTTTATCTCACCATCTCCTTGTGCAAAGTCAATGCCCAGGAAATGTTTAAGTTTACCAAGATCTTTCATTTTAAATTTTTCTTCCAACATTTTTTTCACATTTCTGAGTGTCTGACTATCACTCGCTGCAATAATAAGATCATCAACCCAGATTATCAGTATGATTTTCTCACTCCCAGTTTGTTTACTGTAAACACAATGGTCAACAGGGTTTTGAATAAAATCATTTTGGCTTAGGAAATCATGTAGCATTTTATTCCAATTCCGCCCTGACTGTTTCAGACCATAAAGTGATTTGTTAAGTTTACAGACAAGCTTCTCACCTGTTTCTGACTTAACCTCAAATCCTTCTGGCTGTTCCATGTATAGTTCACAGTCAATAGGGGCGTGCAAATATGCAGTTTTTACATCCATTTGATGCAGTTCTAAACCATATTGGACTGCAATTTGCATTAAGCTACGTACAGATGTCATATCAGCAGTTGGAGAAAAAGTCTCATTATAATCAATGCCTGCAACTTGACTATAACCTTTGGCTACATACCTAGCTTTATATGTCGTTTCAACTGGGTTTTCTTTGACTGTGTAGACCCATCTGCCCCCCACTGTATTTTTACCTTCAGGCAACGTTGTAAGGGTAAAGGTATTATTTTCCCTCAGAGAATTCATCTCCTCCTGCATAGCCTTACTCCACAGTTCTGACTCTGGTGAGCTCATAGCCTCCTTTAAAGTTTGGGGTACATCACATGCGACTCTATAACAATAATCAATACTGGTTAGTGCATGGTCATCATCACATTTTATTCCGTACTCATAATCCCTCAAATACTGAGGAGGTCTCCTCTCCCTCTGTGGATAA
>JAJHUR010106438.1:865-14578 GCA_027495735.1 Lutjanus campechanus
AAAGCACCTGAGCAGCAGCCACAAAAGCCCAAATATAGATGAAAAAAGTAATTGTGAAGCAGTAGCAGTAGTTATTAAATTAAAAAAGGATCCCAAAAAAGCTCCATCTTCATGGACTACAACTGTAACATGCTGCACACTGATGCTTAAGTACTGATCTAATGCCACTTCTGCATGTGTTTTCATGACAAAATGTATTTTGGATACCAAACAGACTCATCTCGGATCCCTCTGGGTGAAAGACCTTGTAACGTCTGACCCCCTGTCGCTGATCAGTCATGCGGTGCGCAAACCCAACCCTGCCTCCTCAAAATTACATTCGTATATTACTAAATTGTTTTTGTGACAGCGTAATACTTGCCTGGATTATGTTCACAGACACGATTTTTTGAAACATCATATTTATATACATGTTCTGGATCCACAAGTAGGTGGTTGGGGTGGATGGTGGGCGTACAAAGTACAGGACTTTAAGAGCACAGTCTGGTGTTCGCCTCCAGACTCCTGCAACAAAAGCACTTTAGTCAAGGTAAGAAAACATCATGTTTTCAGGTAGGTTTAGGCAACAACAGCACTTTGCTGAAGGTTGGGGAAAGATCGTCATTTTGGTTAAATATTCATATATAGATTTCATGTCACTGCTGACTTTTGAAAAATGCTGTTATCACCATGACTGAATAATGTGTTGCAAAATTGCCTTTTTTGGCAGAAAAAAAAAAATCGGCAATGAACATTTTACTGACACATTGTGGTTTTCCAGGTACGTTCATTAACAACATTTTCTTATTATTAGTTAGTAGAAAACATATTTCAGTTGGCATTACATTTCCCTAAAAATGTATTTGCTGCTGAAAATTAGTTGTACATGTAATTTTCAGGAAGACAGGGCTGGCAACCCTCAATGACTTCAAGATTTTCAATTATAAGACAGATAGTTGTGTATGAACAGTGGAGCGATCTGACAACTTTGAAAGTTTCTCTATAACTTGGCCACACCAAGGCATTAGTGCGAACCTTTGGTGCAGTGGTTACAACACTGAGGAAAGTGGCTGAACTTGCATCTGTTGTTTTACTGCTGTGCTGCAATAAAAGCATTAAATCCTATAAGTGAGTGCTGATGATTTCGTGTGCAGCAGTTAGAACTGTCACGGCACTGTTACCTCACAGCGAGACGGTTCTTGGTTTAAATCTGGCGGCTTGCTGGGGGGTTTCTTCCAATTTCCTCCGGTTAATTAACTGTTTCAGTTAATAACTGCATAAGTATGAAAGGGAGCCTTGTGACTGACTGGCCACTGTCAGCTGGAGTTGGCTGCAGCCCTCCTGCAGCCTTCAATGATGAACATTTTATATTTATAGATATGCTCTCCCTGTATATATATATATATAGCTACTCTATGGATGGATGAACAGTGCAGCCATAAAAACATGGAGCCCTGGCCGATACCTGATCCGTTTCATAAGGTGCTAATAAGGCACTGGTGCTAAAACTGAACTGGCACAGTGGATTAGTGCATCCCCAGTAGGAGATGGTGTGTAAGTTGCTTGACACACTAAAATGGGCTGCAGACAGATACTGTAGTGGTTTCCAGGGATCCATGAGGGAATTACAGGAAGTCCCCAGAGAAATGAGCAGCAGTAGTTACTCCAGTAAGAATATGTAAGAAAATGACTACTCTGCTCTGGGTTGTCATTTCTGATACATCACATTACCTTCAGTACAGCCTTATACTTAAGGGTCCAGTCATATCTAATATATTCCCCATGTCACTGCATTTTTAGATAATCCAGTGTGGATTTTATTGTTTATTAAGATAAAGATGTAGGGAATTTTCTTAAGATTTAAAAGAACAGGTAATCCTTAATTTATATGAAAAATTCTAAGTCGCCAAATTTGGAGATAAATGGTACATAGAATTTAGGACGGCATCTAAAACTTGTTTTCATTATGAAATTAACTCATATTTTAAAAAAATTGACTAGTTTCTTGATTAATTCATAATCAATTGGTCTTTAAGACATAAGCAAAGCATAGAAAAACATCAGGAATTTCTACGTCCTCTGGTTGCATCGTTAGATGTCTTGTTTTATCAGACCAACAGTTAAAAACCCAAGTACATTTAATTTGCATTGATATAAAACAGAGAAAAGCTGGAACCAGAGAATGTTTGTTTATTATCAAAATAGCTGCCAATATATTTTGTCAGTTGACCAACTGATCAACCAACAAAGAGTTTCAGCTCTAATAGAATTACATGGGACCAAATAATCTAATTTTATTCAATTTTGTCTAAGATGAACCAGACGAAGCCCTGGTTTGAAACTAAAGGTGTCCACACATGATCAGTGGTAAAAGTGATCTGTGCCAGATGTGACATTGTTTTCCTTTGTGGAGAACGGCTGCACCCAGCTAGGTGAAGTTTATACCCTTGGTGTGGCGCATCGCTCAAAACTGCCCCAAAGTGCAGGGCTCAAAATTTGAATTATTCCAACTTTGACCTGGACAAACACTGACCTTTCTAAGCGCAACCAATGAGATAACAGCTGCATGTGATGATGTGGTCAGAAACAACACATACAAGCCAGGGAGGTAGAGACTAATGGAAGAAAAGTGTTTCAAAGTTCCCAACTCCAGCAACAATTGACATGACGTCACCAGTACAAGTACTGCATGATGAAATGTCAGCAGTCAGATGGGGCTAAGCGACATGTGAAAAGCCATATAACTTTGCGAAATCCAATGCTAAAATTAGCTTAGCTGTTTGTATGCCAGGTAGACATGACTTACAGTGCTGTGCTCTGCCTCTGCGCCCTTAAAGAGCAAATTTCTTATCATGTGAAGGCAGCAGCTTCAGTGTTGTGAAGTTCTTTAACAGCTCAAAAACATGCTGAACATGATTTTATCAACTTGATAAACCTCAGCTTAATACATTTTTGTCATTTTATGACAATTGCTTATAAACATGATTTTAAAAGTTTCTGACTGAAATTGCGACGCATTAGGCTGCTACGTCTCTGAGACCATAGTTTAATACAATAGATTTTCATACGCTCTGTGATTGGTGTTCACAGTACTTTTCACACAGCAATACTTCTCGTAAATACCACATAAATCTTGGATTTCTGTAATTAAAGTTTTATTATATTACAGGCACATATGATGTCATATTGTACATTTCTTCTTCTGCTTTATATCGCGTAATGAACAAGATATTTGGTGTAATCATTTATGCATCACTTTATTGTCATTTCCTAATTTTGTCACCTTCATCAAATGTCCAAGCTCAGTTTGTGACAAAAGTAAGGTGACTATAGGGATACATGATGATACCGATAACTTTTAAGGCTAAATGTAACAAGATGTCCTCCAGAGTCTATGATCAAAACTGTGTGCAAAGCAACTGTCTGTTCTTCTTTGCAAAGGTCTAATTGACCAATCAGAGTCAAGTATTTAACAAATGTTTATTTATTTTTTTATTTTTATCTAGTAAGATACATTTTTAAAAATGAACAAATACTTAAGCTTTTATAGAGCATTTTGCCTAATAATTAAAAAATATCTTGACATAAAGTGTCAACTCAGATATTATTATAATCTGTATTTATTTATTTATTGTTATTAATTTATCATTCAATCGGTAATTTATCATGCATCTTTAGTTACTACTTCAAAACCTTTAATAGTAAGGCCAGAAGAAAAGAAAAATTATTTGAAACTGGAAAAAAAAAACTGTTTACAATTTCTGTTAATATTTTTACAAATACAGCAGTGGGTCTATGGGACGACAAAATGTCGCCCCTCTGATAACCTCTGTATTTTTTATGATTAGAATTCTAGTTTTATTTTATTTTATTTTATTTTATTTTATTTTATTTTATTTTATTTTTTCCAGGAGTTACATTATTTTTATTTCATGCACATAAACCCAAAACCATTTTATGTAATTTCAGTGTCACTGGGAAACTGCTTTACTTTTTCCCCCCGATAGAAGCGATGATTCACCTGCTACAACATGATGACATGAACCATCGTGTGCACGCCGTTTCCTCAGATCAAATTTCTCTTTCGCAGTTGTTTTTTTTGTTTCTTATGTTGTTTTTGATGCTTTTTGCTGCATTGAATGTCCATTCTAGCTGGGAGACAGCTGAGCGTCATCTAGCCTCTCTGCTGTAGCCTGATTTAGTAAATGCCCTGGAACATTTATTGAGACAGCGTTTGAATGCCGCCCACTCAAATACTCTCTCCCTCCAACACCACCGCTCCTCTGCTTCTCTGCTGCCAGATCTCTCGCCATTTCTCACCAGATTCCTCAGCGCTGTTCCCTCACAAATGACCATCTTCTTTATGAGCGTCTCCATCAGAAACGCAGCATCTTTCATTGTATTTTACTGTAACACCACCGATAACGTCACCCCCGTTGCCATAATTCTCATAATTATCTCCTCTTCATTTGGAGACTTCGTTTTCACCCTGATCATCCCTTTTCTCGTTCTCACCTTCACTGCCCCTGCCATCTAACTGACAGGGTGGTCACAAACTGTCATTGACATTTTTCACATAAATAATCATTTGTGTCTTTCTCAGGGCTCCCTATGGAAAGGCAGTGGACATGTGGTCAGTTGGGTGTATCCTCGGAGAGCTGAGTGACGGACAGCCCTTGTTTCCAGGGGAAAGTGAGATAGATCAGGTTGGTGAGCATCAAACAGTGATGAAACGAGTTTGACAGACAATTAATCATCAGAAATATTAATCAACAATTAATAGTTTGAAGTAAGCTGTTGAATAAAAATGGTATTTGTGAATCTAGCTTCTCCACTGTGATTTTTAAATGGAATCTCTTATAAAGAAAGAATAAATGGTTCTTCTGTACCTGATAAAGAGCCAATCTGGGTAATAAAATAGACATTTTAAAAGCAGCGATTACAGTGTTGTGAATCCGTGTGAGACAAAAATCACAGTTACAGGTTTTTGGACTCAACACCTGGACAGGACAGATGTGCGTGTCTTCTTGTTTGGGTAGAACAAAATAAGCAATTGGAAGACAACAAGTCTGCTTGAATTTATATATAGATGAAAATCACAGGTTTGGCCCAGAGAAAACCCTCGGTCTGTGGACCCTTTAATAACTCAATCAATAAATAAAAATAATCATTTTTTTCAGTCCTAGCCCAAACCAGGCATGAGGCTTTATGGATTTATGTCTCCCATCTTTTCATCCTTCATCATTCAGTTGTCAAATGTGAAATTTATGGAGTAGGTCGGTGCATTAGGACATGTGCTCCCTTAATTTCCATTATTAATGCCACTCTCCCTGATATAACAGTGCACAGCAATGATGTGAATAAAGAGCCAAAGAAGAAATATTTTCAGTAACTTTTATTAACTTTATTCATGTATTTGTTGAGAACAACGCACATAAATAATATCGATATGATGTAAATGTGTCAGACTTTGCCAGGTTTTTCATTGTCCCGGCAGGTTGATGTGAAGAAAAAAAAGAGAAGACAAAAAACATCAAAAAGTAGATACAACAGGGTCTATATGCAATACGTAAAATTTTGTGATACTGTCAACAATATTTATATTGTTGAGTTTATCTCAAACATGCATTACGTCACACATACAGGATTTCGTGTATGTGTTAGAGGTCGCTTGTAGTGACGACACTGTAATCATCTGTTGGAGTTAACCTAAGATTTACTGAGTGTTTTAGCATCTTTAAGCTCATTGCTTTGGTTTTTACTAGGGATACATAATAATAACAGCATGTAATCTGTATTGGCCAATAAAAGCTTTAAAAAATCTGCATCAGTCTGAAATGAACATTTCTGCCCATACAGCAGGCCAAAAAGGTGACACTGAAATTATGCACACACAGTGCAGTGTCCTAAAGTGTCCTGTTAGCAATGATTGCTCAGCGTTGGTCATGTGAGGAGGAGACAAATCACATTATGTCAACACGAAAAAACTTAGTTTCCTATCATAAGAGCTGTCAACCTGATCATTGCAACAAATCTGTGAGGGAAAAAAAACAGACACCAGCCTATAAAAAGCTTTCTTATTTTGTGCAGTGAATGTGTGTAATTTAAAAAACAATGTATTTTATGTCTGTCTCTGCTGGCAGCCCATCACAATAAGAGCAGGTATAATATGTTAATGCCACTACAGGAGAAACTTGATGTTCTCAGCAATAGGGTGTAAAAAGGGTGTGGATTTACTAGCATCAGCAATTGGCCAAAATTAGTTGGAAAATGAAAATTAAAAAAAATATATTGGCTATCAGCATCCCCACTTTTTATGAACTGCAACTTTAGTGTTTTGGCTCACTCTCATTTGCAGCTGTTTTCAGCTCTTAAAAGTGACTATACACAACAACAAACAAACAACAACAAGCAGGCAAAGTTACTGACTTGCTGGTGAACATAGTGGAGAATTAAAAGGGACAGTTATATTTTCTGTAGGAGTTGGCGGAGAGGAAAAAAGAGCTAAAAGGGGATATTGGATTTGCACAAAAACTTAACTTTTAACTTAAAATTTATAAGATGATAGCATGTCAGTGTTTTATTTACAGCTTGTTGTGTTGCCCCCCAAGCTGACTAAAACTGAATCAGTGAAGGTTTAAACAAAAGTAAAGGTAGAAATGTTCACAAGTAGCGTAAAGAAGAATGCAATCTCACCATGAAGCAGCCATTTTGACCTTTGACTTTCAAACTCTCTCGTGATAAATACCAGATTAAGAGATTAATGCATTTATTCTGTAAGTTTATCTTTTTATGAATAACACCCAAATCTAAATTTTGTAAAATGTTTTCATATATTTATCAATATTCAGGCCATCATGTGTAGTGAACAGTAATGGTTGCATATATTCACATTAGTATTTTTCTGCAGGATAATAACCATCAGAGATCCAAATGAAATTTTAGATTAATCTAGAATTACTCCGAGCGAGAAACAGCTAAATGTATTTTATGAGATTATAAACATGTTATTTCAACATTAATAATAACAAATTTCCACCCAGAACCATCACAAAAAATAATCAGAGCCTACGGGAATCGGCTGGAGACGAGTACAAAAATAAAAACCAAAAAAAGTTGGAAACATTGCTATTTGTAATAAGTAAGGGTCCTTGAGAGCTTTAACACAAATACTCAGTGAGTTACAGGTGCTGAGACAAAAAGTGTTACAACTGTCCCTGGTCTCCCCTACTTTATTTTTAATTGACTCTAATTAATTAATTATTTGTATTTTAACAGCAGGAGATTGGAAAACCGAGACCGCTTGTGAAGTTTTATTGACGGAGACAATGATAGTTGCTAAGCAACTAAGATGCATCTCCATCTGTGCAAAAAGTAACAATGTAACAGTGGCAATTTCCGTGTGGTCAGTATGACCGCCAGTGGCCGAAATAGATGTAGGGAACAGACTGCCTTTTGTGTGATTTATAGAAAAACAATTTTAATCAAAATAGACACACTTTTGGGAAAGTTGTTGCACATATACATTTGAAAACAGTCAAAATGACCACTTTGGCTGTTCTAGTGTTAAAGGTCCAGTGTGTTAGATAAAGGGGATTGGCAGGATATGGCAGAAACTGAATATATATATCACACTGCAGTGTTCTTACAGTAACCCAGAATGGATAAACCAAAGTAGATAGGGCCTTTTACATTTTTCTCAAGTTTTGAGGCTGCTGTAGGTTCTCCTAAACGTTTGGGAGGGGAAGATGAGGCTTGCTGATTGCAATCTGCAAACTCACCACTAGATGCCACTAAATTCTACACACTCGTCCCTTATGTGATCAAATAATTTAAAAAAATCTAAAGAAATATAGCTAATCAAAAAATAGTGGCAATATCAATATTCATGAACAAAATCAACTCGAAGTCAGTTCAGTAGCTCTTCGATCATGTCACATGTTCCTCATCAGCTGATAAAATTTGTCCAGTTGTCGTGTAAAACACACTAACACACACTTAAAGGTCTCCCTAACCATTCTGGCTTAAAAGTTGAGATTGAAACAGCAGTTGACAAAACAGCTTCACCTCTAAATGTGCACACTAAATGGACCTTGACTGTTCCCAAGATCAAAAATTAACTTTTGAAGCACAATTCATACAGCTTTTTTTTTTTAGTGCCTTTTTTGAAAATCTCAAATTAAACGAAGAATATCACATGAGTGTTTGACACATGGTGTGTTCATACCAAAAAAGTCTTGTTGGTTAATTGATGCAAATAACTCTAATGGTATTATTAGTGTAATTATGATGCTGCTTGATTTTGTCTCCAGCTCTTCACCATTCAGAAGGTTTTGGGGCCACTTCCTGCAGAACAAATGAAACTCTTCTACAACAACCCTCGCTTTCATGGAATCAGGGTAGGAAACGTTTGTCTTTTATCCTTTCTATAGTACTCCTATGCTTCTTCTTTCTCCTCCTCCTCCTCCTCTCTGTTTCTACTGTCTTTCCTTCTCTCTCCAGCTCTGTCTCCTTTTCTCTCTCTCTCTCTCACTCTTGTGGCAGCGTTCCCAGCACCATGACTGAGTGGATTGCTATGACTCATGAGATAGGTGGTTGGTGTTCAGTTTAGCAGCAAGAGAAAATGTCCCAGAAGGCCGAAACAAGACTTTGTGTGTTTGTGTGTGTTTGGTAGTTTGTTTAGTGTGATCCAGTGATAGATTTCTGTGTGATCTGAGCCGAGAACTATTTTTTTTTTACTGGCAGGAGCATCGACTGTAGCCTATGTTGGAAATCCTAATGTAGTAATTTTCAATGCACAAAGGTTTGGACACGAATTTGATCCATTGTGTTTGTGTTTTTGTGCGTGTGTGTGTGCCAGTTTCCCTCTGTTACTCACCCCCAGACTTTGGAGAGAAGGTACCAAGGCATCTTGAGTGGTTTGATGTTGGATCTGATGAAGGTAAACTACCAACAAATACGCTAAATATTCTGGAATTTACTTGAACATAATGTGTCCTTAATATATGCACTAATAATTTGAATAGATAAAATTTGAGATATCCATATTCATTCATTGTTTTCCTCATCAGAACCTGTTGCTGCTAAACCCCACTGAGCGTTATCTGACAGAGCAGAGTCTGAACCATCCGGCCTTCCAGCCTCTGAGGCAGGCAGAGAGAGAGCGGCCTCCTCCTGCGTCTCCCAACCCGCCGCGTTCCTCCAAGAGGAAAACGCACCATCACGGAGAGAACACAGTTCCCACAAGGTTAGACTACATTCCTCTATTTTTACTTTCTGCCACAGCTTCTACCTGCAGTCAACTTACAACGATCATTTTGAATCCCACTTAGTAAACATTGAGACTGATACTGGTTTTTGGCTCATCTAGTGGATACCTGTATAGCCACCTCGGTATAAACGGTATATCAAAGTCTTTATTGATGGATAAATCTTTATCATCCATCCTGATTCCATAAGGGCGTCCATAGAGAACACGCTGTAGCTTTGAAAGGAACAACTTAAAGGCAATGTTTGGATCTTATTCATTCGGGAACATCTTTTCTTCACAACACTGTAGAATGCCTCCTATTAAAACAATACTTTTCTTTATTTCATCTAGATAAAGTACAATATTTGGAGCCCAAATTGGCTCTTCATCTGGTACAGGGGCATCATCATCATCTTCTTCAGGGTTTGAAATATGAGGGAGCTATGGCGAGTTCAGCTCCCCTGAAAGCCTCATTTGAGAATTTGGGGGTAGCTCAAAAAAGTTTTTGGTGCCACTATTTTTCCTGTATATTTTGGTTGCTGAAATAAATAATAGTAAAGTGCCAGCAATGTTTAACGTCATCATGGGATGTGACCGAGGGCTTATCTGTTTAATATTGCAAAGCATTGCCTGTTCTCTGTGCTTTGCCATTTATATTGTTTCTCGCCGGAAAACAACTGAAAAAACATTTCAATGGTAAAGATTTTTTTTTTTTTTCCTTGTTGTCCCAGGCTAAATATTCTCTGTATGAATTAAAATGGTGTATGAAATACTATATTTTTGCACGTACTCATGTGCATTCATGTATGCACGTGTATGCGTAGCCTACAGCACCTTCCCACCCCTCCATACCAAAGCGCAGGGCTCCCCAAAAAGCCACAGTGTAGTTAAAACACTGATCATCTTGATGCCTCTGTTTTATCATTTTATCACACAGCACCTGGACATGAAGGGTATTTGCGTGCTTTGCACTCTGATCTGTGGAAAGGCAGTACCCAGCATACATGCACATGTGCGGCACACAAAACAAATCAATGCAATCAAAACAACGTGACTTTCAGGTGACACTTGATTAAAAAAAGCAGTTCACAGTTTTGTTCTGACAAGTATTGTTTCCTACGAGAAGATGTCCCATTTAAGGACGGCTTTCTTCAGGTTTAATAAAGTGTAATGTTTTTGGAAAACTGAACAGTTTTTAGATCAAGCAGTAGCAGAATCGTTGGATTAAGAACAACCTCTGAACCCATCAGCTATTGTCTGATGACGATTTGACCTCTCGGGGCAACAGCCAATGTTTCGGAGCCTACGGTGCAGCTAGCAGGTATCCAGATAATAGATATCCGGGCTAAGGCCTCCTCTTCCATGCGCTGGTCATTGTTTTAATTAGCAACTTGAGATGTGAGAATGGAGTTGGAGTTGTGAGATGATGTCTACAATTGGATTTTGAATGCAGATAAATTCTTAAAAAACTAATAAAAAGCTAAATTGTCGTCAGACAATAGCTGATGGGTTCCAAAGTTGTGTTTTGGCCAATTCATTCCACCCTTTTTGTTCTCTATACTGCATGCAGCCGAAGTCTGTTCAAAATGTGATTGGTCAATCCTACCAGGACTTCAAAGGGACTACAAATTAAAACCAGAACACTTCCGATACCAATATGTTTTCCCTTGCCTGCAGATTCTGCATATTCAAGCGCAGACATCTGTTTATAGAGATTTGAGAGCTATTTAAGAGCTGGGGGGAGTTTGATTCCAGGGAGGATAATTTTGAGTGCAGATTTGTGCAACATTCACTAAAATAGAGTTTTCATCCACAAAGTAGGGCTACTAACATGATGATCGACTGAAATATCTGTCCATCCCTCTGCCCATCCAGGAGTCACACCAAGAGCACGAGCCGTCGCTCCAACAGCAAAGAATGTTCCAGCCTCCCTCGCCATGGTGACCTCCATCACCTCAGCAACAAGAGTTTCCTTAATGGCAACAAACCGCCCCCGTCCAGTTTAAGTCCAACCCTCCACCCGAAGAGCCAGTACATGTCCCAGACCCTAAATCGTTCCGCCTCATCCAGCAAAGACCTGGCTAACAACAACCTGCCACACCTCCTCAGTCCCAAAGAACCCAAAGGCAAGACAGAGTTTGATTTTAACCTGGGACCCTCCCCAAAGCTGTCAGACCACGGGGCGAAGTATGGCCACGGCAAGCCCAGCTCCTCTCGCTCTCAGCAGCAGCAACAGCAGCAGCAGCAGCAACAGCAGCAGCAGCAGGCCAGCCGCCACACCTTCCTGGAGGGCAAGACCAACACACTGCAGTCCGGAGGAGAGAAACAACATGGCCGCCACACCCACAGTATGGCTGACTCTGCTCATGGATCCATGTCCTCCTCTTCTAAGAGCTCAGCCTCTTATCTCAGCCTGTCCAAGAGCCACAGTGCGCTGAGCGATGCCAAATCTGTGGGGAACCTCAGCGACGGTCGACTCCACCCAGATGACCCAAACTCCAACACGACTGCAGGGGTGGGACCCAGCGCCCGCTTCTTCCCTGCCAGCTGTTTAGACCTCAACGCCCCTTCAGGTCCTCCAGGGCCGCCTGGCAGCCCCTCTGCTCGACACAGCGACCGATCCGGTCACAGCCCCGCCTCTCGTAGCAGCGGCAACGTCCGCATGGAGAGCAGCACCCTGGACTCCTCATCCAGACACAAATCCAGACATAAATCTTTAGCACCAGGTAGGTGTTAAGAGTCACATTTGTATGCAAGAGTCAACATTATTGTCCACTGAATTAAGAATGGAAAATTGTCTTTGGCTTCAGGCTTCAACCAGATTTTCTTTTATTTATGTCCAGTGCATCAAGATCTCTGCCTCCACCCTCACCCAACAAAAACAAACACACAGAAAGCCAGTCAGCCATTAAATTGTCAAAATATTGCCTTTATTTGGGGATGAGGATTGATAAGATTTTAATCATACCAGTGGTATTATCAATTCTGCTTATTGGTAATTCTTTATCTATTCCATTATTGATTCCTGATCAATTTTAATCGAGCTAGCAGTAGCAACAGTCTGTCTGTCTTCATCTAAAATGGATGAATATTGGTACAGCATTATTTTTTGCTTTTTTGTTTTAGTGTTAGTCAAAGAAAAAACTCTGCTAAGCCTGCCTGCTTGGTGCTAGTGTTATGTTAACACAGGATATTTACCCTGGTAAAGCACGTGTCGCTCAGTTGAGAAGCAGTGGCATGCATGGACAGAATGTCAAATACATGGCCTTCCTGGAATTTAAACCCATGTTGCACAAAAGGTGTTGCTGTGTTTTCACCCTTACTTGAAATCTCTTAGTTATTACAATTACATGCAACACTGTTGTCATCTTTAGCAAACTAACGAGGCTGCCAACTCTCATAAATTGAGCACGAAAGTCATGCAATTGACAGATATCACCTGCTGTCACCCCACACATGCCTTTTCTCAAGTTAAATTTTGCCTCTAGCCTTAATAGTTTGTGACTACTTATGTTAATCAAATGTAGTGGAGTACAAAGTACTTTTCTCTAAATTGTAGTCGAGTGTTAAAGTAATAAAACTGAAAAAAAAAGTACAAGCACGTGAGTAAAGGTATTTAGTTCATTTTTAACGCTGTGCAACAGTCATTCATCTAATTTCGTGAATGCATCAGGTGTTACTCAGAGTCAGGGTAAGTGTCAAGCAATCCAACCCCCCCCCCAAGCCCCATTTTGGAACAAATCTACTCCAAGCTTTAGGCAGAAATTGGCAGCCCTGAGCTAATCTATATTTGATAGCTAATGTTAGCATAACATCAGCTAACCAGCAAGCTAATCTACAGTAACTCTCTCCACACTGGTCATGGGAATTTTTCACACTGCTTCTAGATTGAATGTTTTATAATAGGAATAATAGATCATGAAAATAATCATTACTTGAAGCTCTAATAACTTTAATCTTTTCTCTGTTCTCCAGAGGAGGCCGGTGCTCCGGAGCTCTTAGACCCAGGAGGAGCAGGGATGCCCTCCACTCACACTCTGCCTTCTCCACATGAGTCTTATCACTACGGCCTGGGCTACACCTCCCCCTTCTCCTCTCAGCAACGGCCTCAACGCCACTCCATGTACGTGAGGAGGGAGCGCCACCGACCACATGGGGTCGAGAGCGGGATGGCGGGCTTGCCTGCACCGGGGCAGGCGATACCGACACGTGCCAGTAGCCTGCAGCTCCTCTCCCCTCAGCTGCAGCACCGGACCACCCTGACTGGACACTCAGTGAGCTCTTCAAGAGAGGACTGCACTGATGACATGACGAGGGTTAGTGGCAGACAGTCCTGTGAGTGTGGTGGTAATTAAAGGAAACATTCACCCTAAAATACGGACACGAGCGCTGTTAAAAGGGTCCATAAGGGTCCATTATATCATATAGTGATGTGTTTTTCTTAGTCCCAGAGGTAAAAGGTCATATAGGCAATATATTTTCCA
>JAJHUR010106441.1:0-15769 GCA_027495735.1 Lutjanus campechanus
TGCCACCAGGAGGCGCTCCTCCATCACTACTGTATCTGGAACCAGCTCACACTGTATCTGGATCATACAGGGGCTGAATGATGTCAAGTTAGAAGATGAATTTCTCTGTCATCACTCATTTTAAAGGTTCTACATACACAGACATCTCAGACCAAAACAAATGGACTCTACAGCTCATCAGACTCAGCTGGTAAAAACAGTCATTTTACCTCACAGATCATCATAGAACAGACTTCATTCAAACTCAACTGAAACAAATAAAACTCATTTAAACCATCTTTGTTTGTCTCTCCACTGTTCCAACAATCAACAAGTCTGAGAAACAGCTGTTATATCACTCTACACAACACCAACACTTTCACATGGAGGGACTCACATCCACTAACATCCACTAACATCCACCAACATCCAACATCCACCAACATCCACCAACATCCACTAACATCCACCAACATCCACCAACATCCACTCACATCCACTAACATCCACCAACATCCACCAACATCCACTAACATCCACTAACATGGACGTGAAGCTGGAGCAGCTACAAGAACAAGCTCAGACTACAACACACACAGAGGGAGTGTGACTTCATATCCTGCAGATGGACTGTTTGCCCCCCTCCCATCAGGCTGGAGGCTACACAGCATCAAGGACAGATCCACCAGACTGAGGAACAGCTTCTTCTCTGATGCTGTAAGACTGAACTTAGTGAAACAGTGAACTGTCTGACTGATAAACCTGCACCTCATTCAGAAAACTGCTGCTATACTGTGAACAACCTGCTGCTTTTCATCACTGAGTCCACCTGCTGCTGTTCTAAAATTATTATTATATTATAGTTATTACAATCATTTATTTATTGAGCTGTTTACCTGAACACAGCTGCACTTTGGGCTCTGGTCACCTTCTTATCTGTCTTTTTTCATACTTTTAGATTTACATATTTATTACTAGTTTGATTTTAATGGGTTTTGTTGTGTTTAACATGTTCTGAAAACACAATAAAAACATCCCTCTGTGCTCAGGATGTCATTACTCCACTACATCAGCTGTTTCCTGCTGCATTAATGTTCAAAATCTCATTTATATATCAATTAAATGTTGACATGCTGAACATCTGATCACAGGTATCTGTTTACCAGGTTTGTTGTTGATGTTGACCGTTAGATGGACGTCTCCTCCAACATTAACACCAGCAAGCTGAGGAGCCATGTTGACTCCACCACTCTGGGCAGTGACTGTTGACCTTCCTGCTTCCATCTGAGGTTCAGTTGAATCCTCCACAGGTTTCTCTGCTGCAAACAAACAAACAAACTCTTTTCATCAATAACTGAACTGTTTTGAAGTCACTCAGAGATTCAGTTTGGTCACATCTGATTGAGCAAATACCTGACAGATGAAGACAAACTCATCTCAGTGAAAAGAGAATAAATGAATCATGAGCATCGTTTCTTTGTTTTAACTAAGTACAAAGTCAAAGTCAAAGTCAAACAAAGTGATTTGAAGTATGTGTTAGCATCTTTAAATCATTGCACCAAAGATCATCTCATGTAAAGCAGAAGATCAACATTTTAGGAAAGAAGCTTGTTTTCTTTCTGTCAGAGTTAGTAACACGCTTAGCTTAGCATAAAGACTGAAAACAGGTGGAAACAGCTAGCCTAGCTGTATCCAAAGGGAACAAAATTCACCAACCAGCAGCTCTAAAGATCTAATAAACACATTATATCTCATTTGTTTAGTCAAAATAAAAAGACACAAAAAACAAATTCATATAAATGGCCAGCTTGTTTTTGTTCACAGGGTTTAAATGGGCTAAATGTGAAATACAGCCTCATTAGCTGTCAGGAATTTTATTTTTGCTATGTACACAACTGGTGGTGTATTGACCTCTGGAGTAGAGAGTCCCCTCTGTGCCCTCTCCACCCTCTCTGTGTGTGCTGTTCTAGAGCCTCAGTTTTGGTAAACCGGTCTGGCCGTACGTGCATGTTAGTGCATGTGAACCCCCCCTCCTCTCCTCCACCGGGACCATTAGATCCTGCCTCAGTGGAACTGGTTCCAAAATTACGAATGCTTTGGAATCATTAAAAAAACTCAATGTTCAATTCTACTATGGAGTCCTGTACAACTTGTATGTATTTCCATGTTATACATCTGAACTGGACTGTCTGTGAGGAGAGTATTTTTATTCAGTCTGTAGTTCAGGATTAAAAGGTCACTCTGCTGTTGTTGAGGACGTGTGTCCACCAATCAAAACCAAGACACATTCATGAGGTTTGTGACACACAGCTGGCAATCAAAAACAACTGACCTGACAAATCAAACTCAGGAAATACAACACAAGCCCCGCCTCCTCTAAAGTCTGACATCACAACATAAATTATTTTAAATTTGTCTCCAGGTAAAGACGACAAACCGCTGCCTCAGATTAAAATCATGAAGTCAAAGTCATGTTACCTGTCAGGGTTCTCACCTGTTCAAGTCCAGATGAGCTCAAAGAGAGGTTGGACCTTCGTCTGCAGACACTGACAGACGCTGCTGGTGTCTGTGTTCATCTGACTGACAGCCGTCACATCCTCATACCTTCAAATACAAATCCAGACACGTCAGTGTGACGTGAGAGCAGAAATATGAGACATCAACAATCTGAGTTACACAAATCAAGTGATGATCTACAAAGTTTTACAGTCTGTTTTAGAAGAAATGTCCCTCTTTGTGTTTCTGTCCCTCCACTGCAGCTCAACAAGGAAACAAACAGAGAATTTCATATGAATTCAAACATGTTTTAGATCATAAATGTGTTGAATTTACTGTGTTAGTAAAGAGACAGAAAACTGTCAAAATTCTATGATTTCAGTTTCTCAAATGTGAAGAAAAAACAAGACATTTGACGTCACCATGAGCTTTGAATGACACTGATCAATGTTTTTAAATCAGGAAATAATCAACAGATTAATCGATAATGAAAATGACTGCCAGTTGCAGTCCTAAACAATTCCTCTCATATCCACATCAAATAAAAAAAGTGTGTTCAATTGTCTGAATCTGTATTCTCCCTGTAAAACACTCCACCATGAACTCTCAGATAGGTTGGTTTCTCTTCAACAGTCAGCAGCCAGTTGTATAATTAATCAAGAAACAGAAGTGTATTTAACACTCACACAGACACAGGAGCGCTCTTTTCTTTCACTGAAGTTGTGTTGATTGTTGATTGTTCTGCAGAATGATAGAGTTGAATCTGTGAAGTCTTTCTGAGCCGATGAGCAGAACAAAGAAGAGCAGTGAACACTTTTCACTTCACCAAACAGGAAGTCTAAGACCACAGTCTCATTTCCAAATACAGGAAGAGACTTGCAACTTGTGTCACATCAACAATGAAATGTGGTTATGAGCTCTGCTGACTTTCAGTAAACTGTCCTCTGACAGGAAGTGTGAGCTGACAATTGTCCACTGGTTACTTCGGCTTTTTATCATAAATATTTCTCTGTAGGAGACGAAGGATAAAATGTTCAGTCCTGCATTTACATGAAGCTCTAACTTCCCCCTGAATGAGGAAAAATATTTTGATTTTTATCTAATTTACATGCACATGCATTCATTTCAGCTCAGTGCGAGAGCCTTACTGTGTTTTGCCCTCAGTCTGTTGTGTCAGACACCTGTGCACATCACTGCACCACCCTGCAGCACTTCACACCACCACCATATTCTACCAGCCGTTCCCCCCTTGAGAAACAGCTGTTTTGTCCTTCAATACAATGTTGCTCCAACAGACATTTACTAATGTGTTGTTTGCTTTTCACTCTGTTCTGACTGCCTGCACTCTGTCTCCCCTTGCAGCTCTTCTCCCTCTTCCTCTCCTCGTCTCTGTCTCTCATGTGTGTGGAACAAAATTGAGACTCGAGTCTCTTTACTACACATGTGCTGTTTGGTTTGACTCAGTTTGACTCTGTTCATCAGCTCAGCACGGCAGGGACACACATCTCAGCAGTGCTGTCGAGGAGTGAATGTCTTTTAGCTGCTTACAGTATCTGTCATCAAGCGACTGATGCTGGATGTTTCATTTCCTATAAATTCTTCACAATAAAAGTCCCCCCATTGCTTTGTTATGTAAAAGCTTTTATTATGAAGCCGCAGACTCAGGAAGTGTTGTTTTCATCAGCAGTAATTTAACAGGACGTCTATCAGCTGAAAGCAAACATGATTAAACAATAAAATAAAGCAGAAACCTGGAAGTACAAACAGCGACACAGGAGTGAAACTAAACTTTAAACATCAGAGATTCATTCAGAATTAATGAAATATGAAATAAGAAACTTAGCCATACGATTAAGCAGAAGGATGAGCAGATATAATAAAGAAAAAGAACTACAACTTATCACCCAAATCATTCCGTTATCAAAGAAAACCCCCACCAGTGATTAAATGGAAGAATTGGCTTACTTGCAGACTGAATTGGATAAAATCTCTAATGAAAAGGCTCGAGGGGCCTTCATCAGATCCAGAAGGAAAAGTGCACTAAATATTTCTTCAATTTAGAAAAAAGATACCATGAAATATCTTCCCTGAGCAAACTTAAAATGAATGATAGTGTATGTGAGGATGAAAAATTAGTCTCACAATTTGTAGCAAGCTTTTATGAGAAGCTGTATCTGGCTGAACCCTTGAACAAAGATAAGATGACATTATTCCTTCAAACCATACAGCCAGATAGTAGAAGATTAAGTTTTCCAATTAACATGTGATCAGAAAATAAGTATAACAGAAGTGCAAAAATGTAATATCAGTGGTGGAATCAGACAAAGATGCCCACTGAGTCCATTTTTGTTCTTGCTGGTCACACAGGTCATGGCAACACATGACACAACAATTTTTCTGTCCAATCAAAATGAACTTGGCATAGCTGTGCACGGCATCAAGGAATTTTCTGAGGTCTCTGGTTTGACAGTGAACCTCAGCAAATCTGTGCTGTTTCCCCTTAAACATAGTGATCTGGTAGAGTTGAGTGAGATCCCCATTAAACAAACTGTGACATACCTGGGTGTACTTGACAAAAATTAAAACAGGTGCTTGGAGGCAAACTTTGAGCCAATAACTCAACAAATAGAAAGGAAACTCAACATGTGACTAATGAGGGATCAGTCCTTATATATATATACATATATATATATACATAGATATATATTCCTATCTGTCTACATACATGTGTACAAACCAAAGTCAATATGGCCTTTGCTCTCATAACACTCTACAAATGCTGGTTCTGAGAGTGAGAACAGAACTCAGCAGACAAGCATCTCAATACGCTGCTGCTTCGTCCTGGAATAATCTACAGAAAGATCTGAAATTTGCATAACTGATCACTGAGGCGGGATTCAAGTCGATCTTAAAGGATCAAGAAAATAGCTCTCTTGGTCAATGTGAGTATTCCTAAATTTTTACCAAAATCATTTTAGAAACATTTTAGTTTTACCGTGTTTACTTTATTTCTTTCATTTTTGTTGTTCTGTAAGCTTTCACTTGTACGTTCCTACACTGATTACATAAAAGTTTTACATTGGAGTCACAAATTAATGTCACCATTTAACCATTTGTTGACTGATATTCTTGGATTAATATTATTAATGTTTTCTGCTGTAGATGTTTACTGTTGAGCTCATTTAAACAACTTTAGAGGCCACTCTTGGCTGGTTTAATCTACAGCAATGAATTATATTGTTTAAGATCATCATATGTCTGTAGCATCACCGTCCGGAACGATCAAATCTCTAAAATGTCAGGAAGCAACTTTTTTCAGCTCTAAAACGTGCAGTATTAATGCTCTGATACCCCACATGTTGTTCTTACTTCTGGACTGAAACATTTTTTATGAAGCCTGTTTATTGTTTTTATTGAGTCTCTGGTGGACAAAGTTCTGAAAGTCAGTTGATCCAGCTCATTTTACACCAAAGAAATCATTAACACCAATCATTTTTTTATGGTTTTACAGTTTTTTACAATTGCTTAAGGACGATTTTGAAGACAGGGCTCATTTTGTCAAAACACTACACACAGTTCATCCAACCACACACACAAGTAGCAGAGCATCTTAGCTTTTCAGAGATATTGTTAGGGCAGTGGTTCTCAAACTTTTTCTGGCATGCCCCCCTTTCAGAGGCCGAACAAAGTTTGCACCCCCTACCTCACAGTTTTTTATCAATCAATAACAGTAATTGGGCAGGTGGTGGGGGACTGCAAAAGAAAAAAAAAAAAAAAAAAGATTCAAAGGATTAATTTCAGTGAAATAAAGTTCAGAAGGATTGAATCAGCATACTTTTATGAATTTATTTTGCATACATAAATTATATTCATTCATCTTCGTTTCATACTATATTTCTCCCCTGATCTTCTGCACCCTTTTGATACTTTAAGTAATTTTTATGCTAATACTTTGGTACTTGAACTTCAGAAACATTTTGAAAGTGCGTATGAACATGCAACAGAGAGCTGTCAATCAAAGACTTTTATTCATTTTGATCTCTCACAGTTCAGTTTTCATTACCTGCTGAACTTCTGTCAAACATCTACTTTCTGTCCAAAAGACCATAAACATTAAACATCACTTTGGTAGAGAGCAGAGATGAACTGTGTTGGTATAAAAAGAAACAGATGTAGATGACAGGATTACATGTATCATATGATAAACTCACAATAAAACAGGAAAAGCTGAACTTTGTCCTGTGCTGCAGGTTCAGGCTGGTTTATAGTGTTTTAATACTGCTGCGTGGAGTTTTTATTGAAGCAGGTCGTCACACTCAGATGAATCTAACCCTGTTTTTCTGCACAGACCTCATCAGGACACAAGTGAGCAGCTGGACTGACGGACACTCATGGAAATAAGTTCAGTAAGTGAAACTTGGATGTGAATTTTCTTCACTATCAGAGCTTTTCTGTTTCTGAAAATGTTCCCGTTTGACATCATTATTTATTTTAAGTTTGAAAAAAACAATTTCTGATTGTGTAAAGGTGTCTCTTCATGCAGACATCAGTTCAAACAGAAATTTAAATCAGTAAACTTCCTCACAGGGAGGATGATGGTTAGGGTGATGATGAGTTCAGAGGTCTCAGTGAGACTGAATGCTGAAAATATTTACTGGTTAAATATTGTGTGTCTATGGGGCTAAGAGTCAACACACATATGTCCATAGACTTAAAGTATTTGGTTTCATTTATGAGATCTGTTACAGTTTACTCCAGTCTTTCACAGAGACTGGATCGTGACCCTCAGGTGGGTCACAAAAGGTTTTATTTAGGTCACCAGATAAACTGCAAAAAGGACTCCTGCACACTGTTAACTTGCAGTGTTACATTTATTTGCAACCTTTGTTTCCTTTCCTCCTTTTGCAACTCTTTTGATCGACTCGCCCCTCTCTACACAAAGTTAAAGATTTATACGTGAAATGCACCTTTTATAAAGCGCTTATAACTTATATATTATTTTACTGATGAGAGGAAAAAAACAAGCCTGTTAATTCTGCCTAAATACAAATACTTATTGTCTGTCAGTGAATTCTACAGAGATATGACTCTCTTCTCCTCAAGGCATTTATCTGAGCACTGAGCTGCTCTGTGTTCACTGTAGATCAGTGAGGACATCTAGTGGCCTGAGAGCAAAACTACACCAGCTGCCCTGTGATTCTCTGACTCTCACTGGCTGCAGGTTCAACTACTTTTATTCTTTCAGATGGATCAATAAGAAGCATCTTCTCTCTCAGTTCAGACTCCTTCTGACTTTCTGGTTACCATCCTGTAATTAATCAGCTAATCTAACGGTTCATAAAACTTTTCTGACAGTCTGAATAAATCAGTTCAGATTAGTGTATTTAGTATTTTAATGAATTTGTTGTGAGAAAGCTTCGTTAGTTTCCTCCAGTCAGAGCTCTGTATGTTTGTGATGATGATAAATGATGTGTGAGCTCTGACAGCATGTTGTTGTGTTTGTGTGAAGGTGTGGGCTCTGCTATGAATCAGTGTGAGGAGACAGAGGAGGGAGTCCCTCCCTCTAAAACCACTCTGTGTGGGGAACATGACAGCCAGACCAAAGCTCAGAGGTGAGATGACCATCTCTAACTGTTCATGACAAATCACTCCAACATCATTATTCACATTCAGAGCTGTGTTTGTGTGTGTGTGTGTGTGTGTGTTGTGTTGTAGCCCAGAGCAGCAGCAGAGACCAGACTCTCCTGGATCTGAACCCAGCCGTGTGTCCACCAAGAGTCGCCGGTCCATGGGTCATCCTTTAGTGTTTAAAGGACAACTTCCTTCAGAGACTCAGTAAGTCAACATAGTCTCAGCTATCTGGGAACGTTCCCATAAGATTGCAACATGTTCTGTACAAGTTCTAACAATTTTGAGAAATGTTTCATTTGCAACATTCATACAACCTTATATTGATGGTTATCATTTCAAAGAAGACCATAGTAACGTTCTCCAGCTCCTTTTATCCAATTTTATGATTTTTTTTTTAAAATTATTGTTTGGGCATTGTTGTCTCTATTTGTTAGTGCCAGCTGAGCTACAGGGGTGTCCCATTACATCATAGTTTAAAAATGGCTTTATCTTAAAACAGAAGGAATGATCAGCAACATGATGTAATCAGTTTGATGCCCTAATATTATGAACATTATTCATAGCTCAGTGTGCTCTGCAACACAAACAATAAAAACTGTCAACATAAAAAACAGTTGAAACATTGAAAGACATTGAAAAATAAGAGAAAAGGACTGTAAAATGATCAACAGCCAAAGTTTGCCAAGAAGTAACAGGAAATTTCACTGACTGTTTATTTTTGCCGCAAAGTGTTCTGGGGCCTCTATCATGAGGACATTATTTATTATTATGAATGTTCAGTGCAATCTGACTCTCTTTTCAAAGAGGTGGTTTAATGAACATAAAAGGGAGGTCTTACCACAAGCGTAATAATAATAATAAGAATAATAATAATAATACTTTTTTTAACATAAAGAAGCATCTGTATGCATGTCATGTGCAGGGTTGCATGTAAAGGGAATACTCGAGGAAAATTCAGTTTCATTAGCCATGTAAAAAAAATGTGTTTATTAGAATAAGGGCAAAAATCAATATTTTGTGCATGTAAACAGTCCATGCAATGACAATGTTTATTTTTCAACTGTATCATGGAGCAATGTTCAACATTTACCTTTCATTATTGCCTTTTCTGTTTACAATCTTCATAAATCTAATGTTGTTCAGTTCATCATTCTTATGTATACTATTTAGTGTGGTAAGCTATCCTTGAACAATAAGGTAGTTGCCATTGCTACAAATATGCAGATGAAGACCTAAATGTTGCCTTGGTTTGTCCATCTGTTTCTAGCAGTGTTCACCAGCAGAGACCAGACTCTCCTGTACCTAGTTGTGTGTCCATGAAGAGTGACTGGTCCATGGTTGAACCTATTAACTTGAAGGATAAACACCACTCTGCTGCAGAAAGGTAAGAATTCTAACTGATGAATTTGTTAAGTCTAAAACACAAACATCTTCCAGGTGTGCACCTGCGTGCATCGCTGCACTGCCCTGCGGCACTTAACGCCACTGTTCTATCCCCAGCATGGCTGCGCCTGTTAAAAAAGTCCTATCCTCTCTGAGAAACAGTTTTGTGCTTCTATACAATGTTGGTCCAACTACAGATGTTATTTTATAGTGTGTTTCTTGCTTTTCAACTGTTCCTCCTGTGTTCCAACTCCACTCTGCCTGCAGCTGTCTGCACCGTCTCCCCCAGCAGCACCTCTATCCCTCTCCTCACATGGCAGCTGAACTTCCTCTCCTTATCTCTGTCTCTCATGGGTATAGAACGATGGGGAGACTCACACCGCTTTACATATACTTGTGCTTTTTGTTTTGACTCAGTTTGACTGGACTCATCAACCTAGCATGGCAGGGACTCACATCTCAGCTCTTCAAATTGTGTGAATCCTCACTGATCAGCTCTTGGTTTTAGTCAAGTGGCTTATGCTAGACGTTTCATTTCCTATAGATTTTTCATAATAAAAGTCCCCCATTTTTTGCAATGTAAATACTATTATTATGAAGCAGCAAACTCAAGAATTGTTGTTTCCATCAGCAGTAACTTAACAGGACTCCTATCAAAGGAACATGAAAAATGGTAAAATAAAGCACAGCGACACAGGAGAGAAACTAAACTTCAAACCACACAGATTCATTGAGAAACTACAAAGTACTGAGAGCCGAACACACAGAGACTTCTATAGACCACTTTGTCTCTGCTTTCCTGCACAGACAGGAGCTCAGTCTGACAACACACACTTGTTTGAGGGGAGACAAGGGGTGTTGGAGCTGCTGGGTCAAGAAATATCCCAAGCCCAGTGTCATGAATGAGAGTGACAAGCCACAGCACAGCACTTCCCATGTGTGTACACGACAGCACATGAGGTGTGTCACATGCGCTGCTGCACCGGTGGTGTGTTTCAGCCCTTAGTCTTCCTCTCTTTATGTGCAGTCTAACATCAGTCTGGTCTTTGTGACAAAAGTGCATTGCTTTAATAATGTACTGGAAACTAATTCACTGTGTGGATATTTTTCTCTTGTGTTTACAATCTTCATAAACTCACCTATTACTATTTAGTGTGGCAAACTATCCCTGAACTACAGTGTGTGATTGCCATAGCTAAAAATATGCAGTTGAAGATTTGAATGTTTGGTTTGTCTGTCTGTTTCTATCAGTGTTCACCAGCAGAGACCAGACTCTCCTGTACCCAGCTGTGTGTCCATGAAGAGTAACTGGTCCATGATTGAACCTATAAACTTGAAGGATAAACACCACTCTGCTGAAGAAAGGTAAGGATTTTGACCAATTAATTTGTTAATCAGCAGCTGTCTTGGAAAAAGCTATCTAGTATTGCTTACAATCTCCAATGCACTGGACACATTATCTGTGATGTAATTTGAAGTCATTAGGTTTTTTGG
Organism: Lutjanus campechanus; assembly: GCA_027495735.1. Taxonomy (NCBI): domain Eukaryota; kingdom Metazoa; phylum Chordata; class Actinopteri; order Lutjaniformes; family Lutjanidae; genus Lutjanus; species Lutjanus campechanus. The sequence goes on from JAJHUR010106441.1 coordinate 10,984, forward strand.
GTCTTTCAACAATCATACACCATTTCCCAGTTGACCCAGCCAGGGTTGATAAAACCTAAGCATGAGTCACAGTGGCTTGTGTAATCTACGAATCCCCCCTTTCAATCCAAAACCAACTGGATGCTTTCTTTACAACCTCAGTAGTGTTTTTGACTACGTTTTTATGTGCAGTCCTGTGATCCTGAGGAGCTTGAGATCCCTGTATGAAGCTAACCCCAATAGAGATGTAATGAGCATGTCATGTCTGCTTCTGGCACCAGTCAGGTGCAGGGGACCACTTGCTTAGACATTTTAGACATCAGAACTATATTTGGCCTTAGTGTGGTCACTGCAGTGGTTTCTGAGAACTTGAGCTCAAGACTTTTAGCTGCCTCTCGCGATAAGCTAGCCCAACTCCTTTTCCTGTGTGTGGCTTTTCTCTGCTTTGATGAATCAATGGACTGTTTTGAATGGTCATGTTGCTTGGCTTGACTGTTTCCATGCAAATAAAATCGTGAACTGCCTTCAGGACCTGGTCATGATACCAGTGATAATGTACCACTCCCAGAGCATTTGAAAAACAGCTGAGGATATGTTAGTGAGTGATCCTCTGACTCAGGGGGCTTGCTGGAGTCTCGGCCAATCCCCAAGAAGTTTGATTGGGCTGGGAAGAATGTTGAATGTTGAACATCAACTTGAACAAAACCTGGATGCTGAGGGCCTCTGCCTTCCGGAGTTTGGGCCTGGATCTTTCTTTCCAAAGCACGCTCCTGCTTGGTCTACATGCCTTGCTGCTGCACCTCCATCATCCTGCTGATCTCTCTTCCTGCTGCTCATCACCTGGACCAAGTGATGCCTATCTTTTTTCTGGCTTTGTTGTAGCACATTCTTGGGATGCTGATGAGCCCTGCACATCCAACTGCCACTGCTCCAACCAGAACACTGTGCTGCAGTTTTTTTTCCTTCTAATCCTCTTTTAAATGCCAGCCTTGGAATCTCTGGTGACTGACTAACTTTTGTCTGCTATCCCTCGACAGTTGTCAGTCTACCTTATAGATCAAAAGGGCCCACAGTACACCTTGCCTAGGCTGTTGACTGGCTTCACAGTAGTAGACAGGATCTGGATGTATCCTCCTGATGTCCCCCTTCTCTATATTACCTTGAGGATCCTCCTTAAGTAGTGCAAGTCTGGGATACTTCTTGTAGACCTTGTACCACACTGCTCTAGATCATGGAGCTGAGCTTGTTCTTGTGGCTTTCAGGGTCTCTGCACCTCCTTCAGAGCAGGCTCCATGATGCTGAACCTGGCAATGGGGTCTGGCGGTGTTGTCAATGCTTTGCATTCCCCTAGTTCTTATTTTCATGATCTGTCACAGTAGGATTTGTTGAGGTGCTGGCTATCCACCTCTTTAGAGCATGTTAGATGTCTGCTGCCTTTCTGTCCTTGGCTGCATGCTTCCTGGCCCACTCTCTGACTCTCCTCCTGTGCCATTCTGCACTGTGGAAAGGAGAGAGTTCTTTTTGAGGATGTACCATAGCTGTGCAATTGCATCCCTTTTATCCTCCCTCACCACCTTTTATTGATACCTTGGTAATTTTGACTATTGCCTGAGTTTGCTTATCCTCATCTCCTGTCTAATTGGACTGCTTGAGATTTTGCCACATGGTGGTCCTTTGTGCCAACCTAAGACATGAGCTGGAGCTGTTGGCCAACTTTGATCAACTTTTGGCTATAGCTTCAAGGATCCCTTCTACATCCACACCAAACTGGACTGAACTCTCAGTCCTTGGTGACTGCAGGCCACTTGACTCAAAGGTGTTAAGACTGTCTGCTCATGGGTGGAACCTGTGGGTTTATTGTGGGCTTGGTTTCTCCTGCATCCCACCAGATTCTGCTCCTTTGTGTTGCACCCCTTGTTCTTTCCTCAAGCATCCCATCTTAGCTTGATGCTACATGGCTTTTTGAAGACCTTGCCTAACTGCACTCTTGGTCGATATTCCAGCATTCCAGTGAGTAATATGATACCCAGGTAGGTGAAGCACACAAACTGGTCTCATCACCATTTAAGAACAAATTTGTTCACACAAGTGGTTCTTGCAATGACCCAATATTTCTGACCTGCACTCAAAAGGCATTTCAACCAATAAAGCCCAGAGTAGTCTAGATCTTTCAGCATCTCTAGGCAGATATTATCCACCATGGCCAACAAAGAACTTTTTATGGAATGGAACTTTGAATGAACCTTTAAACTAAACCATAGCTGGTCTAAAGGTTAGAGATGTAGGCTTGTGACTGGATGGTCAGGGCAAGGTAAGTTATACAGCAGCACTTGCCCCACCCTCATTACCACCACTGAGGTGCCCTTAAATAAGGCCTGTAGCCTTGCTCACCCAACTCCTTCAGTACAGCTGCTAATTGACAAACAAAGATGTATACCAGCATCACTGATGGCAGAAACGTGTATCACTTAAATCATGTAATGTCGTCAAAGCTATGTATATCTTTTGATATTTGAAGTCATCCTATTTCCTGCTTTCTCACCAGACGTCAGGAGGAAAAGTCAGAGGTTCCTGGTGGTCAGTCTGTCCAGCAGCATCCAGAAGACCTGGACACCATATTTATGGTTTGTAACTGTCCAACAACAACTTTTACCTCAGTTCCCAATAAAATATCTGTATAATTTTCAGTTATATTTCACTGTCCAGCATCTGGAGGAGAACATTGTCACTTTTGTGAAGAATGAGCTGAAAAACCTCCGGAAGGTCCTGAGTCCAGATTACCCAAAATGTTTAGAGAGGCAGAGTGAGGATGAGGAGGTAGTGGACAGTGAGGAGGAAGAACAGAGGAGGAGCAGCAAAGAGAAATTTCTGAAGATCACACTGGACTTCCTGAGAATAATGAAGCAGGAGACACTGGCTGACTGTCTACAGAGCAGTAAGAGGATTTTCCCACACACAACTCTTCTCATATTAACAAGAACATCCACTCACTGATCATATTTGTTGTGTTTCTATTCAGGAACTGTTGCTTCAGTTTGTCAAGGTCAACTCAAATCTAACCTGAAAAAGAAGTTTCAGTGTGTATTTGAGGGGATTGCTAGAGCAGGAAACCCAACCCCTCTGAATCAGATCTACACAGAGCTCTACATCACAGAGGGAGGGGCTTCAGAGGTCAATGATGAACATGAGGTCAGCCAGATTGAGACATCATTCAGGAAACCACACAGGCCAGAAACAACAATCAGACAAGAAGACATATTTAAATCCTCACCTGGAAGAGATGAACCAATCAGAACAGTGATGACAAAGGGAGTGGCTGGCATTGGGAAAACAGTCTTAACACAGAAGTTCTCTCTGGACTGGGCTGAAAACAAAGCCAATCAGGACATACAGTTCACATTTCCATTCACCTTCAGAGAGCTGAATGTGCTGAAAAAGAAAAAGTACAGCTTGGTGGAACTTGTTCATCACTTCTTTACTGAAACCAAGGAAGCAGGAATCTGCAGGTTTGAAGAGTTCCAGGTTGTGTTCATCTTTGACGGTCTGGATGAGTGTCGACTACTTCTGGACTTCCACAACAATGAGATCCTGACTGATGTTACAGAGTCCACCTCAGTGGATGTGCTGCTGACAAACCTCATCAGGGGGAAACTGCTTCCCTCTGCTCGCCTCTGGATAACCACACGACCTGCAGCAGCCAATCTGATCCCTCCTGAGTGTGTTGATTTGATGACAGAGGTCAGAGGGTTCACTGACCCACAGAAGGAGGAGTACTTCAAGAAGAGATTCAGAGATGAGGAGCAGGTCAGCAGAATCGTCTCGCACATCAAGACATCACGAAGTCTCCACATCATGTGTCACATCCCAGTCTTCTGCTGGATCACTGCTACAGTTCTGGAGGATGTGTTGAAGACCAGAGAGGGAAGAGAGCTGCCCAAGACCCTGACTGAGATGTACATCCACTTCCTGGTGGTTCAGTCCAAATTAAAGAATGTCAAGTATGATAGAGGAGATGAGACAGATCCACACTGGAGTCCAGAGAGCAGGAAGATGATTGTGTCTCTGGGAAGACTGGCTTTTGAGCAGCTGCAGAAACACAACCTGATCTTCTATGAATCAGACCTGACCGAGTGTGGCATCGATATCAGAGCAGCCTCAGTGTACTCAGGAGTGTTCACCCAGATCTTTAAAGAGGAGAGTGGACTGTACCAGGACAAAGTGTTCTGCTTCATCCATCTGAGTGTTCAGGAGTTTCTGGCTGCTTTTCATGTCCATCTGACATTCATCAACTCTGGAGTCAATCTGCTGAGAGAGGCAGAATCTAACTCCTGGCTGTGGAGACTGTTTAGAAAGAAACCTGAACCAACACTCTTCTACCAGACTGCTGTTGACAAGGCTTTACAGAGTCCAAATGGACACCTGGACTTGTTCCTCCGCTTCCTCCTGGGTCTTTCTCTGGAGACCAATCAGACTCTCCTACGAGGTCTGCTGGCACAAACAGGAAGTACCTCCTGCACCAGTCAGACAATTGTCAAGTACATCAAAGAGAAGATCAGTGAGAATCTGTCTCCAGAGAGAAGCATCAATCTGTTCCACTGTCTGAATGAACTGAATGATGGTTCTCTAGTGGAGGAGATCCAACAGTACCTGAGTTCAGGAAGTCTCTCCACAGATAAACTGTCTCCTGCTCAGTGGTCAGCTCTGGGCTTCATCTTACTGTCATCAGAAAAAGATCTGGACGTGTTTGACCTGAAGAAATACTCTGCTTCAGAGGAGGTTCTTCTGAGGCTGCTGCCAGTGGTCAAAG
>JAJHUR010106444.1:502-12198 GCA_027495735.1 Lutjanus campechanus
GTGACATTCCCAAACACTAGCTTGATAAAGAGCATAGTTAAATGGAGCAGCAGCAGAGTACTTGAAAAAGTATATATTTTTGTTCATTGTATTGTACATTTTATTTACTACTTTTGAAGTCCAGGGTTTTGAAAGGACACTTTTCAAATTCAATTTCATACGAAGTTAAAGGCTCACATTTGAGTGTCCAGGGGCTCTATTCATTTTGGCCTGACATTTGTTTTCTTATAGCACTGACTGAGCAGGAACAGCTAAATAAGCTAAGTAAACACTTGAGACAAATATTTTTTTATATTGTACATTTGTTTGCCTCTTTTACATGCAGTCCAGGCTTTGAAAAGAGAGTTTAAGTTCACTTTATTATGAAGTATGCTAATTTAAAGGCTCCTATTTATGTTGTGTGCGGATAAATGTAGTGGTTTACTTCAGAAAGTCTATATTTTTCATTCATTGTTAGAAAGGTTTAAGATGTGGAAAGTGTAACATTCAGAAAAGTATATATTTTTTCTATACTTTTTTTTATTTATTTTTTTTACCTCTTTTATATGCAGTTCAGGCTTTTGAAAAGAGAGTAGTGTTTGAAGTTCAAACAGCTGGTTCAAATATATTGCTGCTGAATAAATCTTAAAAACTGACTCACGTGATTTGCATTTTTTTTGGGAAATATGGCTCCTGATATAGTCTGTAGACATCGTCATCATTCAACTTTTTGGTCTGGTGTTAAAAAAGCAAACTAAAAATCGCAAAAATCGGCACCCAAAAAATCGTAAAAGAATCGAATCGGGAGAAAAGCATATCGTCCCAGCCCTAGTAAAAAGTATTCAGATCCTTTACTGAAGCAAAAGTACTGATATCACACTGTAAAAATACTAAACTACAAGTAAAAGTCCTGCATTCACAAAACCTTACTGATGTAAAAGTAAATATTATCAGATAAATGTACTTAAAGTAAAAATATTCGGCTTCCGGTGGCGAGTGGCGAGGCATGACGGACTAATCAAGCTCTCCACGCCATCAAACAAACAAACAAAAGATTTGATGCTTTGTGCAAACAAGAGATAATGAGATTTATGGGCGAATAAATTTAAGCGAACAAACTAAAAGAAAGCCGACCCATGAGTAAAGTACCAGAAGGCAACAGCGAGAAAAAGAGAAGAACATGAGCTCAGACACACCTGCTCTTGAGGAAATTAAGACAATGCTTGCTGACCTAAAAACAGACATTAAGTCGGATCTGAGGTCTGAGATTGGGTTGAGATGAAAAATGGATTCGAACGACTGGGGGAGAAAGTGACGACGCTGAATGAAGCAGTAACAAAACTGGATGGCAGACTTGAAGAGGCGGAAAGTCGGATAAGTACTTCAGAGGACCGCAACGCTGCCTTCCTCTTGCAAAGTAATCAGTATTTGCAAGAAAAATGTCAAGATCTGGAAAATCGAGAGCGACGCAACAATTTGAGGATTTATGGAGTGCCAGAGGACACGGAGGCTGGAGATATGCTGAAGTTCATAGACCCGTTAATTAGGTCTCATAGATTTACCACCTGATTACAATCTGGGATAGAAAGAGCACACAGGTCACTCCAGAGGAAACCAACGAACCTGATGGACCCTCCGAGATCAATTATTGTAAAATTTTCAAGCTTTCAAATTAAAGAAAATGTCCTACACGGGGCTTGGAAAAAGAAGAAACTGGAGTTCAAAGGGAAGAGGATTTTCCTCGATCACGATCACTCAAATTCTCTGCAGAACAAAAAGAGAGAATACATCAGTGGCGAGCAGTGACCTTTTGCAGTGGTCATGCTGTAGTATCAATCACATGCGAGCGCCCGCAAGGGCGCGAGCGCGAAAATATAAACACATAATATGTTTTTTTAACTACTATATCAACTCGATTTTGATAGACACTCTCACACTCACACTTGCCCCATGTTACCAACAACAATGTGTTGGAATTTACAGTGTAGGTATAGGTAGGCTAAATGAAAGCGGAAATATTCAGGACTGACACAGGTCGATGCACACACACAGTAATGTAACCAGCTCCGTGGTCAGTCAAATGACACAATCACATGCCCACAAAGTTACCAACAACATGTTGGAATTTACAGTATTCGGAACTGGCTCGTGCCCATGAAGTGGGCTCAAGCCGGGTTCAGCCGCGCTCGAGCGTAGTGGGGGAGAGGAAAAAATGACGTCCCAGCGCAGCGGCAGGGGATTTCAGCACCACGGACAGCACGCGTAAAAAGTTTTGACAACCTTTGAAATGTGTTTGCTGCAAGCTAAATTATATAGGCCTAATTAATGAAGACACTGACATATTTCCAATAAAAACAATGAGTTGAACTAGCAAAATATAGGCGAATGAATGAATACAGTGACATATTTGACAAGGCCAGTTACAGTACAAACACACTCAATAATAAATAAATGTCCTACCTTATTTATAGATGAATTCCATCCTACGGGCCTTCTTGGTAAACTCCGCGATGACTTTGTCATAGAAGCTTTCATCCGACTAGATCGGATTCCCCTTCCCCTTCTGTGTGCCCTCGAAAGGCCTGCTCCTGTGCTAAGGTAGACAACGATGTCCACAAGCCTCTTCAACACGTCCCGGTTCTTTTTTACCCGCGTGTTGTGCTGCTCTGTGGCGAGTCGCAGTCCCTCATTCAGCTGATGATCGATTCGTGTGTTTCCAAATGTCTGCAGTTTTACCATACAAAGTATGCGCGGAGATGCACGCTCATAGCAGTGTGAAGGTTGTTTAAATCACCATAACCTGTCGTAGTCCAGACTGTGTGTTCCGTGGAAAAAAGGAGACACGGCCAACAGAACAGTTTGCTAACCTGTGGACAGCCAGCTAGCCATTTATGTTTCTCGTACGTGCTAGCTTGAAAGTGACGGACGAAATTCTTTGCCGTTTTTGTGGTGACTACTTCAGGAGTAGGCCGACCACTTGAAATTATATTCTTCTTTTCCTCAAAAATTCTCCAGGAAAACGGCACTGAACGCAATTGAATTAATTTCACTCATTTTGACTCGGCTACTACATGGCCATGAAGTGAACCACTGACTGTTTCCCGCTGAACAATTCAAACAAGCCAGTTATGCGCATGCGCGTTGGCAGATAAACTGCTTCACTGACAGCTTTTTGCCATTCAAAATGCTCATGTACAGTAAGCCTCTAGCACTAATGATACTACTCGGTATCGCAGTGCGCATGCGCGAAACAAGCTGTCAGCTTTCCAGCTTTTCGCAAGCAAAACGGGACAGATTAGGCAGGGATTTAAGACCAAAACAGTAGAAGTAAGGTATTGTATAATAGAACACACTGACAGATGAATATTTTCAATGATTTTATTGAAGGGCTTGGGCATGCACTGCATTTATAGCTTATTATGACCGCTCGCCCCTGGAATACATTGAGATTAAGAAACAGTTAAAACAGCAAGACATTAGATTCCAGTCACGCTGTCCCAATAAACTGAAAGTATTCCTGAAGACGGGAGCGGTGGTGTTCAACTCAGCCTGGGAAGCAGCAGACGGCCTGCATGGCCTGTGTGTCTGAAGCAGAACTTGCTCGGAAAGAACTGCATGGACTAGGTCAGCTATGTGGGACACAAGGTCCGAGCCTGCTGAAACGCCAGACCATTAAGGACATCGCTGCGCTCTGTGGGAAGGACTAACTCCAGACCGATCATTTGAAAAGACTGGTGTTAGATGTTCGTGTCAATAACAACACCTTTTAATAACTTCAAACTTAGTTTTAATGACTAGGGTATCGAGGATACAATAACAAATACTCAGCACGGTAGACATAGGCGCATCACACAGTGCGCATGCGCATTACCACATTCTGTAACTACGGTGTCTGTAATGGCTCAACATAGATTGGTGAGAACAGTGTGACTGATCTACATCCCCTTTCCTTAGCTCATGCTCCATACAATTGCAAAATCATTCTCCTCAGTAGAAATTATAGCAGAGCTTATCACAAAATAAACAATATTCAGCAGACACATTACGAAACTAAAATAGCAGCCACATGAGTATAAAAGAACATCCCTCTTAAAATGTAAACATTTACATCAGTCAGCATTGCAAAGCAAACATCCTGGAAAACATAAGGTTAGAGGTAACACATTATAAAATTAAAAAACACTTGAAATAACGACTTTAGCACTCGATTGTCAGCCCTGAGCACACTTAAGAATTAACCAGAACATTATGCTCCTATAGTTTTAACTGACAAATGAACTCAGTCCTTGTACCTAGGATTTGGCTTACTGACACGACCACGTGTTCTGTACAGACTTGGAGTTGTGTTTGAGGGTAACTTTGCTTGAGGAGCCTCAGGCCGAAACTGTTCAGTGTCCACCAATCCCTGTTGTTCACTCGTAAGTGCATTGTGGTCTGTCGACCCGAGTCCAGTATCCTGGTGGTCAGTGTCACTTGGATCAAGCTGTGCTGGGGGAGGCTCAGCTACAGGTAGAACGTGTCGGCGATTCCTCCTGTACAGCTTTCCTTCAGAATGAATGAGGTAAGATCTGGGCTCTCTGCAAACTTCCTTCACCATACCTGTCCGGTTGTAACCTTGTGGGGTCTGCAACCTGACAACTTGTCCTTCCACCAAAGGGTGAAGTGGCCTGCTTGATTTATCATAGTACAACTTCTGTGACAGTCTCTTATTGAGAAGCTGGGTTTTTACTTGCTGAGGTTTATGCATGTGTGGTTCAAGTAGCTTCCTGGAGACAGGAAGAGTAGTGCGTGTTTGTCTTTACATGAGTCTGTGTGCAGGAGAACCAAGCTTTTTGTCACGCGGTACATTTCTGAGATTTAGCAGGTTGAGAAAAACATCTGTTCCATCTCTGTGAGACTTTTCCATGAGTTGTTTTGCGCTGCGAACAGCTCTTTCAGCTAACCCATTGGATTGAGGATACTCTGGGCTGCTGGTTACATGAATGAAGTCCCATTGAGTGGCAAAGTCTTTAAAGCGCTGACTAGTAAACTGTCTGAAGTTGTCTGATATGAGTGTGTGAGGAGCTCCATGAACTGAAAAATGTCTTTTGAGTTTTGCGATGACTGATGCAGAGGTAATGTCACGAAGCAGATCAATCTCATACCAGCCTGAATATGAGTCTACTAGCACCAAATACTGCTGGTTGTGCCATTCAAAGATGTCTGTTGCTACAGTAGACCAAGGCAGGTCTGGAACTGGATGTAGCTGAAGTGGTTCTCTTTGCTGGTGTGATTTTGTACTGTTACATACAGAGCATGACTGTATTTCTTTGTTGATGTCTTCTGTTAATGTGGGCCAGAAAACTATGCCTCTTGCTCTCCTTTTAGTGGCTTCAGCACCAGGATGTCCTCTGTGCATGATGCTGATGTACTCTTTTTGTAATGACCAAGGAATGACAGCTTTGTGACCTTTCATAATGACCCCATTTTCAATAGCTAGTTCATCCCTGAAGGGAAAATAGGGACGAACAGCCGGTGGGAGACTGCGCTGTGTTGTGACCAGAGGAGCATACAAGGTTATTAGCAAATAATTAATAATTATTTAATATAATTATTAATTATTAAAATAATAAAAATATTAAACTTATTGAAAGTTAATAGAATTAATAAATCGGGGCACCACCCTGTAAACAGGGACCAATAACCTTAATATAAAAATATCAGTCTCAAAATAGATTAATTAAATGATTAAGACCTGGAAGGCATTAATCATTTAACTAAATCAAACGAAGGATCGTGAGATCCGAGCACAGACCCTGTCAATCAGCTTTTGTCACAATATGCATGTACACAACAGTCACAGACGTAGCTTTTGAGAAATATAACAATATTAATTCAACAAGAATAATAAATCAATTTACAATTGACATCACACTTGATGAACAAACGTTTATATACTTCAGCTAATTCTACCAACTACTTCTAGGCTATGATGAGAGGAGTGTGTGTGTGTGTGTGTTAGGGAGAGAGAGAGAGAGAGAGAGAGAGTGTGAGCCCGAGTGGGGGAAGGACTAAAGCGTGATGAGGTAGCAGCGGTGACGCTGCAGGCTACGTCACGCGAGGGTCGCTGATTACGTTACGTAATGGCGGCTCGCCAAGAAAGCACGTGACTCACAACAAAGGAGAAGAATCAACAGAGAGGGAATTTCAAATTGCCTGACTCTACGTGTAGGGCAGTGAAAGAGGAAGAGAGAAAGAAGAGGCCCTCAGCAGGCGGGATTGAGGTGCTATAACGTCTGTATTATACAGACGCGCGCTTGGCTCAGCTGATGAGTGGCGCGAATCTCGACATTTAACTAACACAGCTGGAGTACTGGTCAGTCCCGCTTGCGGAGCACACAATAGCAGTCTGAATTACCAAGTTACACAAGCACAACAAACGAGCAGAGAGGTAGCAGACAGCAGCAACACAAACAATGTCTTCACAACATTAATGTAGCCAAAATCGGACGCGGGGGTCCGTGTTACAAGCTCAAATCTTAAAAGAGAACACACACTAACTGATATCTGCCCAGAGCTAATTAAGCCTCATACCGTTGCAGAAAGTGGAGTGGTGTGTCGTCTGTTCCTCGTGCGTCTTTTGTTGTAGAAGAGGTAACGGTGGCTAGCGGGTCACAGCGGCTAACGGGTCCTCGGCGAGGGGAGCGAGTCTCTCGAGAAGCGAGCTAATTCCAGCTTGTAGCAGGGAATCACTCGGGGAAAGAAGGGGTCCTTTGTCCTTCTTCTTGAAGCGGACAGTCCTTGTTATCTGTCAGGCTTCGCATCCGGCTAGAGGGTCAAATCCGAGGTCTGCCAGGTTGTTCTGTGGTCTTCAGCGCACAGAGTGAGGGAGAGGAGCTCTGCCAGCAAAGGGAATCCGTAGGGTTGCAAGCGCGTCTAGCTGTACACAGTTACTCTTTCTAAAATGTTCACCACGTGGGGCGAGTTGCGCAGCTTCAGGAACCAGTTGTGTTACTCCTATCAGCAATGATGATCAAAGCCGGAGAGCAGCCTCTCCAGGTATGCTCCGTGTTATATACCCCAGCGTGACGTCATCGGTGTGCGACTGGCTGTGGCGGATTTCACCCAATGGGAGCTGTGGATTGAGGCAGGCCCCTGCTGGTTAGCTGGAGTACTGCTTGGTGTTTTGGTCAGTAAACAAAGGGGCAGGTAGTTCCTTTGTCCCCTTTTGGCGCCAACATGTGGTTTCAGGCTTTGAGAATTACATGTAGGCCCCAAAAGTTTGTGAGGAAATTATAAGCCTTTGTTAGAGGGCCATGTGTGGCCCAACATCCCCCCTTTGATCTGAAGAGTGGGATGATGGTCACAGTCTTTGGATCAACGCAGGGCCGAACAGTTCCTCAATTGGGTGTCAATTGAGTTTACAGTCCATGTGTTCCTGGGAACCAAAGATGATTAGTCCATTTATTCCTGGGACCAAGAAAGAATGGGGACAGTACATATTCCTGGGAATGGAAGGTTAGACAGTCCATACGGTTGTAAGGTCTCTGGAGTTCATACAGCATTGAGGACTTTAGCATCTGGGCAGATACATGAGGCTATCTCTGGGCAGATTTCTTACTAAGTCTAACTGCTTTTAACAGGTACACAAAGTTGAAAAAACCCCCCATCAACATAACACATTGGTTTGCTGCTTTAAGACAAACAACACAAACAAAACAAAATAACAGTAAGGAAGGAGAGAGAGACAGAAGGAAAGGAAGGAGAGAAGGAAGAGGGAATGTGGCTATGTTGCTAGGTTTGTGGAAGCTAGTGGGATAGACGCAGACTGGTGTGCAAAGGGAGGGGAATCTAGTCTGGTCTGTAGCTACTGTGTGTACCTGTGTGGAAATGATGTGTGCAATTACTACCCTGATTGTGAGAATTAAAATAGCGATCATGCTACAGCTCTTGAGCTGTACCATTAAGACAGCTGTTTTAACTTCTAACAGACAGATTGTCTCTTCTCTAGGATAGACAAGTGCACAATGTGGTACTGTTGCTATGGTAACCTGACAAAAGCCACAGAAAAAAAAAAGTGTGATCCAGCCAAGGAGTCAGAGGGGGGCTAAGCTGACCGGGTGTCCTGGAATGGACTCCACGGGGGCTTCCACGGCGGCTTTGGGCTCGGATCAGGACGAGCAAACGTGCTGATACACCCCCCTACCACAACGGAGGTGTATGGGCGACGTGTGCCGTCCTTGGAGATGACCTCGCCCAAGGAGGTCAAGGGAGAAAAAGATGAAAAATCTGAGAGGGCAGTCTGGTGGTGTGTACCCACCCTCTTTGGTCCTCTCCTCCAACCGACAAGGTGTACCTTGATGGCAGGAGGGGGAGGAACCTGGTGTTTTGACCAGAGATGGTTTTCCTGGTCCTCTGTTGTCAACACCTCAGCTTTCGCGAGCTGTTGATAAACAGGTTCGGTTTCGGAACCAGGATGTGGTTCCTCTGGTGGGGAGCAGGCTCCGGCACCACTTGGGACTGTGTCACCTGGTTGAGGGGACGCAGTCCCATCACTTTGGACGCCACGAGCAGCACTGCTGCTGGACTTGTGCCACTGTGCACCTACGACTACGCAGGGGCTGGACAACTTGATGTTTTTGTCCTTTAGGGGGCAAAGAGAAGGGGAACATGGTTCAGGGCCGGTGTCAGATTCAGAAAAATGCGTTGGCAGGGGTCCTTTGGACTCCTGGATGGCCGTGGCTTGGCCGTCCACACCTGGAGGGCTGCCTTCAGGAACAGGGGGTTTCGGTGCTGCCTGTGCCTGCAAGTGTTCCTGGCGTTCACTCCACCAATCCTGAACGGTTTCTCCTGAGCTATAAAGGCCAGGAGCTCGGCCTAGTCATGCTGCCGGTGACCCATCGTCGGGGTCCTTCGGAGCATCCAATGGTCCGGGCTGGCAGGGGGACTCATCCCGCTGCTTTAATGCCTCGGCCAGAAATTTCTTAACCAACCCTTCTATGTTTTGCTTTACATCACCCCAACCACTAACATCATGTTTTTGATGTGTGGGGCCCTGCTCAAACTGAAGCCCCCCTTCCGAATGAAGGGAGACCTGGTGTCGGGGTCTACACGGTGGGAGTGACTCACCGTGTGAAAGGTCATGGCTGCTGTCACCATGACGATGATCGCCCCCCTTTCATACTGGGGACCTGCACCTGTCAAAGCGTGCAGGTGTGTGGCTATGAAGGGGGGGTAGGGCACTTGAGTCCCTGAAATGCGTAGCTGAAGGCTCCTGGTGAGAGCCGAGGGCAAAGTGGTCCCTCGCTACAGTGCTAGGGGCTGATGAGTACCTAGCTAGAATGCTACCTTGATAGCGTCGCTCACTTTGCTGAGCGATTTCTGGCTTCCGGCACAATTCGGCTTTTCTTGCCTCAGTGGCTCGGAGCTCAATCAACTTTCTGTTGTCTTCAAGAGCTTGGGCAGCTTCTGCTTGTGCCCGGTCCCTTTCGAACCGTAAGCTCTGATTGGTGGCCTGTAACCTCTGGTTAGTGGCCTCTGTAACTGTCTGAGAGACATCTTTACTAAAATTCAAGTGAAATGTTTATTTTACATTTTTTGTCATGATTTCATTAATGTTTCAATTCATGATAATTAAAAACTGATTTAAAAAGCGTAAGAAAAGGGTTGTTAAAAATATAACCTTAATTTAAAAACGATTTAAAAATATACCATCTTTAAAAATATTGCTTGTTTAAAAGGGTTGTATTGTGCTTTATGTAAGTTTAAGTTTATTTGATTTAGAGTAATAAGTCACGTGATTATAGAGTTCAGAGGTCGCACCTGTGGCATTATGGGCGGAAGCAGTACGGCGGCAGAGAGCGCCAGCATGGCTACAGAGCAGAGTGCCAGCATGGCTACAGAGCAGAGCGCCAACATGGCTACAGAGGAAGTACATACGGCCCCGAAATATTAATAGTCTACATGGTCCAGGAGGCGCACACGGTAATAGTCATTTTGCACTTATGTTTGGTTTTGTATATGTTTATAATGTTGCTTGAATGGACAATGTAATGCGTTGTGCTGTTATGCTAGCTTGTTGGGACCTGTCTATAATCGGGTATTAGCGGCAGATGCTATTGTTGAGCCTGTCTAAATGCTGGACATTTGTGGAGAGACTTTATAGCCACAAGAGATGTGTTTTTCAAACATTGTTTTTATGTCATTATTTTTATAGTTTTCACGGTGTCTGAAGCGGTGTCTGAGACGGTGTCTGAGACGGTGTCTGAAACGGTGTCGGCGGAGGAGGAGAGATGGGAATAAAACTCTAAAAGACATCTGTATGATGCGTGGCCATTATTCCTTTGGACCGGTGTAGCTACAGCCTCCATAGCATGCATCCTTCTCTGCAACGCAGAGAGCTTGTCCTCATATTCTATGGCCTGTTGCCGGGACCGTTGCTGGTAGATGAGAAACATCTGACCTAAAACTTTTGGGATAGTGCGTGACTCTACCCCAGCTGGATGGTTGACGTAGTCAATCCAATCCTGTAATGCAATGTTACATGCATTTATGGTATAATCTTCAAAGCTCTTTCTCTCCGTCCGGGTGAGACGGAGAAGAGCAGCGGCTACCTTTTGCAGGGCTGTTTCGCTTACCCTCTGATAGTGGGACTCCTGGTAATCCATTTCTCTATGGCACTACACAGGTCCCTGTGGCTATATAAGTTACTATAGCCGTAAGCTAGTTTATGCTGTGTTCTAAGTGCGCAGGGGAACAGATTCCACCTGTGGCTTGCTGGTGAAAAAAAGAGATGTTAATTACTTGCTTTCTGTGAGTAATAACAGGTGTTATTGTGAGAAAAGTTTTTTTTTGTTTAAAAAGGTAAACGTTAGTTGCTCACTTTCAACCACTTAGGCTAGGTGGTGGCAGCACACCTGTGAGTAACAACGTGGGAAAAAAGAAAACGTTAGGAGGGAGACAAGTCTCCAAATAAAACCTACTGATCACTAATACACCTAAAAACAGCACTCACAGCAAGTATACATAGCAAGTAGTGGAAGAGTGAAAAAGGGTGAAACTATTTTTCAAAAATCAAAATTTTCAAAAGGCTTCAAAAATTTAAAAAAAAATCAATAATTCAAAAATTATTAATTTTTGGACTGATGTACAGATATTATGACAAAGCTGATAATATTCAGGGCCTCACACGGGGCACCATTGTTGTGACCAGAGGAGCATACAAGGTTATTAGCAAATAATTAATAATATAATTATTTAATATAATTATTAATTATTAAAATAATAAAAAATATTAAACTTATTGAAAGTTAATAGAATTAATAAATCGGGGCACCACCCTGTAAACAGGGACCAATAACCTTAATATAAAAATATCAGTCTCAAAATAGATTAATTAAATGATTAAGACCTGGAAGGCATTAATCATTTAACTAAATCAAACGAAGGATCGTGAGATCCGAGCACAGACCCTGTCAATCAGCTTTTGTCACAATATGCATGTACACAACAGTCACAGACGTAGCTTTTGAGAAATATAACAATATTTATTCAACAAGAATAATAAATCAATTTACAATTGACATCACACTTGATGAAAAAACGTTTATATACTTCAGCTAATTCTACCAACTACTTCTAGGCTATGATGAGAGGAGTGTGTGTGTGTGTGTGTGTGTGTGTTAGGGAGAGAGAGAGAGAGAGAGAGAGAGAGAGAGAGAGAGAGAGAGAGTGTGAGC
>JAJHUR010106445.1:1061-17467 GCA_027495735.1 Lutjanus campechanus
GCTGACAGCTCAACTGAACTGAGAAACGAACGAATCACTTGAAGAAGTGATTCGGTTCAGTACGTTCACTTAAAAGATTTGTTCTTCTGAATGAATCGTTCGCGAACGACACACTAGTTCGTCTCCTTTCTTCTTATTTTGGAGTTAATGTCGGTTGGAAAACCAGTACATTACTGTCAACTACTGGGCTGAAGTGTGGAGCAGAAGTTTGTCAGCAACAAAAAATATTCAATAATAATAAATGTAAAAATAAATCGGCAAATTTGCTGGTCGCACATGCGCGAGTAGATGAAAAATTTACTCGCACTGTCTCAAATTTTAGTCGCAAAATGCGACCATTTAGTCGCAGTCTGGAGCCCTGCAACATGAACCACCATGTTCTGGACAGACACATTACAAACACTAACTAAAAGTAGTGTTTGTGTTAAAAGCATCGTTTTGATTTGTTTCCGTTTGCCTTGTTAAAGGTACTGCATTATGCTGTTTATACAAACTCCACGCTTCCTGTATCTGTTTCAAATGAAATGCCCTCTGGCGCTTCAGTGGATAGTGCAAATTTGTTGTTTGTTAAGGTAGTGAGAAAACTCCATGCGACACTCAGCAGATTTGATTATTTGATACACTTTCTCAATCGAATAAATACATCACATACATGTTAAATTCGTGGCTTATGGTGTTCTTCTTCTATTGTGTTCTGTGAGTTTATAAATGTAGACATGATGGCAATTCATGATGTGTCTCTGTGAGTTTGGGTCCTTCTGAGACAACAAATTCTTCTTTTTGAAAGTTTGGAAACTCCTGCTCTGAGCTGATAGAAAAAGTATTGCAGTTGCACTTCTGACCACTTCTGCAGGTGAAGGATTGGATCTCGAATGCTTCTTGGCTGTATCTACACCTGGATATGTTTTTGCTCTGACTGATTACAGTGTGATCCCTCACGGTGCATATCATTAAGGCCCCGTGTTTGTTTGAGTGAAATGAGATTCTCTCTGGAGCTCCGGTGCACCCAGAAAATTTTTGAACTTGTGTTTGTGATGCAGCGATGCTGTCTCCCATGTCGGCAAGCGCATGTGTATTTTTGGCTAAACAGTGTGTGTAAACGGAGCTGGCAAGGGGCACTGGTGCCTAATTAATTTTACTTCCAGAAACTTTCCTGGTATCCCGGTTTTTTGATGATCCCTACACTGTGATCACTTAATGAGCGCTCTCCCTGTACGTGGGTGGCTGCTTGGCAAAAACAAAGCTGCTGACCAAGAAAAGGGAGACTCATGTCTCGTTCTCAGCGTGGATTTAAATCCTGTGGGTGTTCAGCGTTTTCTCACTGACAGACTTGTGTGTTGAGCGTTGTGTATGGCCTGAGACACATTTAGACACATTTTTGTTGGGAATGCTCTAATCTGACCTTTTATTGATCAGACGCCAGTCACTGCTGTTAATGACTAAATGACTTAACATGTTTCAGTATGTACCAGAATATCAACTGTTGACATATATTTTTTGCCAACTTTCCTCTAGACTCCCACCAGTCTATTTTCATGCATTTAGGACTTCAGAAGGCTCATTTTCTATAGTGCAGAGGTGGCAAAAGTAAATGCATTCTTTATTTAAATAGAAGTACAGATACTTCTGTAAAAAATACTCTGACAATAGTAGAAGTACTGATTCAACTTCTTTACTCAAACAAAACAGAAAAGTTCCAGCCTCAAAAACGTATTTAAAGTATAAAAGTAAAAAGTCATCCTCTGAGGGACATTTCTACCAGTTGTTTCTGTGCAAAACTAACTGAACCTCACCTTCTTTTCCACGGTCGAGTCTTCCTTTTTTGTCATTTTTGTCTTGTCACTCTTTTACATCGTTTGCGTCGTTACTTCTTTAACATCTTTTTTGTCCTGTTATGTCTTTTTTTTAAACGTCATTTTTCATCTTGTTATGTCTGTTGTGCGTGAAATGCACAAATGGATATACCAAGGAATTGTCTTTTTGTTGTCCCTTCCATTTAGTTTGAAATCAGTCTTGATGCTGGGAAGGATGCACGCAATGATACATAATAAAGTTAATCAATACTTCTCCTCAAGCCTGTTTTGAAAATCTAAGGAGTGGAAAGTACAGATATTTGTGTTAAAATGTAAGGAGCAAATGTAAAAAAAATGTTGGAAAAATAAATACTCAAGTAAAGTACAGATACTTACTATCTCTGCTATAGTGTTCATGTTCTTTAAAGCGCAATGAAAGTGTGTGTGTACAGTAGGTGCGCATTGCTTCTCAGCGCAGATGTTGCAGGAGTTTAAACTTGAAGCAGAATGAGATGACCCACACTGAGCCCCGTGGCTTCAGATGCTAAAGTGTTTTCTCTAATTCCAACATTCAACTTCCTGGATTGAGGTCACACATCCTGTTAAAATCAGAGGATGCATCTCAGCTTAAAGCCTCTCACACACTGAGCCAATGCTCTTCAAAAAAAGAAGAAAAAAAAGACCCACAAAAAACCCTCAACATTTTTAAGTTGGCAGTTGTTGGTTGCTATTTTTAGACATAATATTCCCACTGTCAACTTCGTGTAGAGCTGATAGTCTTCATTAAAGTTGGACAGTTGGACAGTTCCCACTCTAGTTCATAGCTATTAAAGACCCATTAGATGATGAAAATGATTTTCTTTCTCCCATATGGGTGCTCCATGTAGTTACTTAATTTGAATGGGCTTTATTTAAATTTAACAGGAACTTTTTATTTGTGTTTTCAGTGACACAGTTAGCAGGTTACATCCCATAGAGTATGCAGTCATTTTTTTCTAGAATAATTGTTCATATTGTAGTCTTCAGGAAAAGGTCAATTTCGCCATACAGTGTGTTTCGCTGTCAATGGCAGCCATTTCCTCACTTGATGGCAGGTTTGCCTGCAGCCACTAAAGTGTGATGGCTCTCTTGCTCACAACCAAAAGAACTTTATAAAGATATTCATCCTGGGCCATGAGTTTGTCCAAGATTTTGCCCAGGTATACTGTGACAAAAAGGAAATTGACTAATATCGCAAATGTTCCCAATTTCTTGCCAGTATGAATGGATGAGACGGCAGCGCCAAAATTGATTCCTCACACTGGCTGTAAACCATCCTGCCACTGAGAACCCAGCTGTATAAAGTCACAAAATATCTTATTATGTTGTTCCAGCAGAGTTCTCGCCATGATCTTGAGTTGGTGGTCCAAGCCTGACTTTCCCAAACTTCATTCCAATCACGTTCAGATATCTCCAGGCCTGATTCTTTTTCCTATTTCTGTTTAACCTGGACGGTAGAATCATTTTTTGAGTTTTGTAATGTATTCTTTTATTCGTGATACAAAATGTTTGTTGTCTTGAAGGCCCTATCTTATAACTGACTCAAAGCCGTCGTCGTGCTGGTGGCACAGGTGGCTTTGCTATCTTACACCAGCACCATTGCCATTTTTGCCACGTCTGCAAGATGGCAAATGAACTTGCACCATCACAGCTGGGGCAGCTGTAGTATCCAGAAAAACAAGGATTTAAACAATTATGATCTATGACATACATGACGTTATATCTGAGCACGAGACGGGCCCGACCCTGGGAGTAAAAGGTCAGTGTACCTCTGCCTGAGCCTGATACTGGTTGGATATACCCGCTGGATAACCCGTGTGTAACTTTGGCCAATGGTTTGCACCATCTCCATCCCCTTCTTCTCATTCTTCTACACCACTCCTGCCCACTGGCTCCTTCTTGAGGAGTTTCAGCCAGCTGAGCTGCATAATAATGATGATGATAATAATGAATCATAAAATTCAACATCATTTCAAGGTGTTTCAGTGTAAAACATAACCAGTTACATATCTGCACGATATATACATTTCATGTACTGTATTACTTTTTGCAGGTGTTAATGTAAAACAATTTCCTCATGAAGCTGCTTTGGAGACGTCCTGCCGTCTCCATATATTGGGCGTTCTTGTGTTTTAACTACTCAATCCAGGAGATCTGTCTCCTCGCTTTAAAAATCTTTTCTCTTTGTTTTCCCCTCCTGGTAAATCCACGGTCTTGCTGCCAATGCTTGCGCTCCTGGCGCACCTGCTACTTAAAGGTGATGAGAGCTGACTTTCTGATTGGTTTATTGCGTGCTCGGCCTGAACTCTCCTGTGAATTAATCAAGGCACTTGTGCACAGCTGATAGGTGTATCACACTGTGCGCTGCTGGTGTAAGGAGCGTGACAGGGCAGGATACCCCTGCACCCCTGGTGCAAGCCGGCAAAGGTGGACTTAAACAAACCTTGAATAAAAATTGCACCTTGATCAGTGTAAGATAGGGCCCTTAGTCTTAAATGCATCATTGAATATACCAATCAAGTTCGTCATTGTCCATTTCTGACTTGGAGATAACTGAAGAAATCTTTTTTTCTAAGGTTGTATGCTTAAATAGCATGTCTAGACCAGATAGTTTACAATCTGAATTATATGCCACCCATTTAAGCGTGGCAACGTTTAATTGACCAAGCCTGACCTTGGTTCATTGGTTTATTTGGGTAAGAGACCTGGTGTTGGTTGGTGATTTCAAATCTTTCCGTTTGGCTGAATAGTCCAGATTACACCCGCATACAAGTGATTTTAGTTGGGCAGCAGTGAAATAGTCCACAATACATGTGAGGGAGAGTCTCGCCCTTGTCTTTATTGTAGGGTCCTATATTTAATCGGGAGGCTCTTACTTACAAATTACATATTTTGAGATTTCCATTCCCTGAAATCTTTGGGGGAACTGCAAGAGGAGGTGACAGGAATGAGTAGAGAGACTAGAAAAGTACATTCACTTTGATTTGACAGGTCTTTTTGCAATACAGACCATCTGTCTGGGTCTACTTTAGTTGCATTAGTACAGGACTGTAGTTACTTTCATATATTTCTGAGATGTTTTTTGGGATCCAAACTCCCACATAATTAATAGCAGGGGAGTCCCATTTGAAGTCAAATCTGCTTCACAAATCAGCAGTTGGTGTAAAATTATACTAAAGTATTTGGGACTTGTGTGTGCTCAGTTTATATCCTGAATATGTGCCAGACAGTTTCAGGAGGGACATCAATGTGGGTACACTTCTCTCTGAGTTACTCAGAGTGAACATTTTTCTGTTAAAAAAAAAATGGAACGATGTTGCAGCATGATTTCAAACATGTGTTCCACTTGGTGTCAATGGTTCCAGTGTAGCTGTGCGGCATGATCCGCTTTGGATGGTCGGTGTTCCACGTACAGCAGAAGCCTTCACTCCCACTGAGCTTAATGAAAAGTAGCACCCCTGTAGCTCGGGGCAAAAAGCACACTTCATAAAAGTCACCAACCTTTAGATGTCAATCAAGCTGGTATGTGGGCCAAGGAGCAGTGACTGGCGGCTGCTGTCAGGCCCCTGAGCTCCCAGCAGCCTCCATTTTGGTTCAGTGAACTAGTCTTTTGGGGCTGCTTGGCTGGATGAACTGATGGAAAAGATAGTCTGCAAGACTTGCTCCGTGTGTAGTTTTAGATTGTTGCAGATCGCTGTCAATTATAGATGAGCGGTCCACAGAGTGATGGTGTTATACTAAGGTCAGTGTGTGTCTATTTCAGTCGGGTTAACCCAGAAACGCACCTGATTCATGTTTACAAAATGATCATCAATGCTGTCATGTTTAAGACAGACTGTTTAGCGGCTTTACCTGGCACTGCTGTTTCCACTTTATATGCTAGTGGAGGTGTTGGGATCATACATAAAACTGTGGTATAACTAATATTGTGACTAAACTGTACGCACAGCTGTTGACTTTGAAATTCACACCCTTAGTAGCTTTAATAAGCTTGGAATCGTTATTGTGGCCCAGAAACTGTAAACACGTTCAGCTGATTTTGCCTCAGGCTTTCAGTTAGCAGCTGCGAGTGTTGTGCATTTCAATTTGTCGGCACTATCACTCAGTGTCCTGGGGTGTCACTTAATTCTATGCAGGGGAGGACGCGGTCGCTTATCTAGTGTTGCCTTCCCGTGGAACTTCAATTATATATATATCACTCTTGAAAGGAGCAGGGAGGGAGCAGAGGGGAATGTTTGGGTCCACTGTTGTAGTTCAGCTTGGATAAAGAAGACATCAGCTCTACAGTTGTCTCTTGGCTCACATAAAGACAGCAGCTCTGTGTTACACGGAACTTCCTCCCTTCGAACTCCCTCACAGCCACTCGTCAGATCTGTGAGGGGCTAAAATACATCAGGGTAGTTATAAGTGTGTGTGTGTGGTATACTGATCAGGATGAAGTATTTGACTCGGAGCAGCCCTCGCTGCACAGCACTTCAGGAAGGCAGTGCTCTCTGGTATTTGTTCTGAATATACGGTACCAGTGCCCTTTAGCTGACTCATCTTAAAGCTGTCCAGCTAGTAATTGCTGTAGCTCTTCTGCTGCAGTCAGGGTACACAGAATGGGCACATCATCAAAAAATTGCCTGCTGGTATTGACAACTTGTAGTCAACTATGCAGTTTACATTGGGGAGTATTGATTAGTGTGGAATCAGGTCGGTCTTAACTCATGCTATGAATGAGACTTTTCATGATTTATAAATGACTCAACAATATTTTTCAGTGCACACAAAAAATATTTATAGATGTGTATAAAAGTAGGGCTGCAACTAGTGATTATTTTCATTGTCGATTAGTCTGTCGATTATTTTTCTCGATTAATAAATCCTGTCACAAACTTGTCGCTCGAAAAATAGGTCCAAACATGTGGAACACACAGACACAAGCCTCTAAGTCTTTCCTATGACGATTATTTTAATTATCAATCAATCTAATAATCCCTTTCTCTACTAATCGAGTAGAGTTGTCCAGAAAAAGTACTCTTACACCTCCTCTAAAAAGTAGTAGTAGTAGTTGTTTGGTCCATAAAATGTCAGAAAATTCGATCAGTGTTTATCAGAGTCCAAGATGACGTCCTCAAATGTCTTGTTTTGTCCACAACCCAAATATATGCAGTTTATTGTCAGAGAGGAGTAAACTAGAAGATATTCACATTTAAGAAGCTGAAATATGGGAAATAATCGTAACGATAAATCAGTTATCCAAATAGTTGGTGATTGATTTAATAATAGATGAATAATTGATTAATAGTTGCAACTCTGTATAATTGGAATATGTGCAAATATGTTTATGTATGGATCCCAAGTTAGCATTATTTAGCTAAATACTTAAATGCCAGTTGACTAACTTAGAAAGCATTCATGACTCACACGTTTAATCAAAGTTGTTGTGTTTTGAGGGTTTGACTGATCAAATGATAGATGTAGAAGATGTAGATGAGGCAATCTGCATACCTCTTTTTACAGGACATTGATAATGCAAATATAGAAGATGGAAAATTATTGCGGCTCACTTTGCTCTCTGCAGAATTCTGCGTTTTTCTCTTTAAATGCCCCTGCACTGATGTTAGTTGGGGCTGGAGGCTTGTCATTGCACGTTCATGATATTATTTTATTTAAGTATATATTTTTGAGACATGAAGTGAATTCCCTGTTAAATGCTAATGTCATGATTCTGAACGTGTCAGAACAACCAGCTCATGGACTGAACATTTTCTCTTTTTTGTCTCATTGTTCAAAACACAGGAATAAATAAGTTCCAACTAAACAAAAACAAATACTCATGGTCTTATCAACGTGATGGATGATGTATACTTACAAATTAACTTGGCAAGTTACAGATTCTCTCCTCAATGGCTTCACATCTCCCGTCCCCACATGAACCCGCCACGTCTTCATCGTCCCCCTAGTCCTGGTTGGAGCTGCTGTAACATAAGAGGAGGTATTTGTAATATATTTACTGTAATTTATCATTAAATGACCATGATACGTCATCAGAGATCAAGTAAACGTATCGTTTCTAGAATAGCTGTTTTTGTTTGCCTGTTTCCTGTTAATTAGAGTTCAAATTAATGCCTAATGTTCGAGTAAGTTGCAAGAAGTTATTAATAATCATATAGAAGGCGTAGATGTTTTTAATTGTTAAATTGAGCACAATGTTAATGGAGTTTGGCAGGCAGCGAGACAGGCAGCCACTTAACTCAAAGTCTGAAGTGTGTATTTTCAGAGCAGTGGGCTTTTGTTTTCAATGTAATGGCTTAGCTTTACATTGACACAGTTATAAACAGCTTACAGATGAGGACTCGTCAGCCTGAGTCTGGGGAGAAGAGGGCGTGTAACAACTTGCTTCAACCATACTGTAGATTGTGTATTGAAAAGGATTTCACCTTATTTAATGTACAGTCTATGGCTCTTACTTGCTGTTTGGACTGCAGTATTCATTTTTCCACATGCTACTGCTGCATCTTGCTCCTTTAAATCACCTCAGTACTATATATATATAGTACTATATATTCCCCATCGTCAACCTGGCCCCCGTTGGTCTCAGAGGCTGTATCTAATAAGATGACTAACTGAGCTAACTAGCTAATGGTGCCAGTCTAACGCCCCATTCTTGTGAACACGACATCTCAAGAATGCCTGAAACGAATTTCTTCAAATTCCACTTGGTCCACTTGGACTCAAAAATGAACCGATTATAGTTTCAAGGATCAAAGGTCAAGGTCATAGTGACCTCACAAACAGTGTTTTTGGCAATAACTCAAGAGCTGATGCTAATTATGATACAATTACACACAAATATCTAATAGGATAAAATGATGAAGTGATGACATTTTATATAAAAGGGTCAAAAGTCAGCTTCACTGTAACATCATAATGTTCAGCTCTCTATCAGTCCTCTGTCCTCCTTTGTAAAATAGTCTCTTGGTGAAGACAGCATGTTTCTCACTGGAAATTATTCACAGGAATCACACATCTATAGTGAGAACTTCCATATTAAATTTCTTCAAAGTCTTCACTACAGGCATTTTATGGGCGTGGACAGACATGGATGTAAACTGCAACTTCACTTGTTGGCAGGGGCATACAACTGCAAGGCAGAGTTTTTTGTGAGGTGAAATAATTTTCTTTTTCCCGGTATGTCCTGTAGATTACAGGCCTCATTAGCACATCGTTCACAGCTGCGCGGGGCTCACAGCTGGGCATATGGATAGACAGATGTACACAGTAACGCCGTCCCTGATGGGCAGAAGAAGCTTTTTTCCAATCAGTGAATAGGGAGGGACTGTGAAGGACACAGTTCAGGTGCATGAGAATTTTTAATGAAGCTGCTTCCTGGCTTTAAGGCCCAACTGTGCTGTTGCTGGGCATTAGATATGGTCAATTTAATGGGATAATTTGGTTTATTTGAGGTGGGATTGTATGAAGTACGTATCAATAGTCGATGTATAACCTCGTAGGGGTTTGCCATATCATATCGTTCAGGATGTATCGCTATACTCTTTTTCATGATAAAAAAAAAATCATATTATGATAATGGAAATATTATAATATGATAAATTCTTACAGTGATAATGGCAATATTAAGGTAGAGGAGTTTGCAGAAACAAAATGCATTTTAGCCATCAGGAATGTATGCTACATTTAGAATATATTTATAATTATTTATAATTATATTTAGAATATTTTTACCACTTTATCTTGCTGTTAGACAGCCTTTTCCAGTGGGAAATTGCCTTTATATAAGCCAAATATAACTAACTAGATGCCTTTAAGAAAAACAGTCATTTTAACTCGCTGAACACTGGAGTTGCTTGACTACCGTTGCCTAGTTTGTTTGTGTCAGTATGTGACTTGTGCTTTGAAAGTTAAGTTCAGATTCACCAAAGTCACATAATAAGACAAACAAACTAACCAATAGAGGTAGTGGTAGGTCAGCTCTCATGTTTTTCATGGTAGAATTACTGATTTTCCTTAAAGACTGGTTGCCTTGGAGAAAGCGATAACTTGCATAATGGCAGTTTCCTATGGAAAAGGGCTGTCTGGAGACGCGTGGTGCGGCCACGTCTCAGCGTTCCACATAAATAGCTGTGCAGGATGTTGACTTTGGTTGGAGAGTTGAGTCTGCTCTGATGTTAGTGTTTCTGTCCATTCAGCCTCCAACAGTCCTGAGATCTTACAGCCATCGGGCCATCGCGTGGCAGCTCTGGGGTCTCTCATGAGGCTTGTCATATCTTCCGGCCTTGTAACTTCTCTATTATGACATTACAATAAACCTTTGAAATGATCCTGACTATATTTATAGACAACGATAATGCCTCCTGCCTCCAGTCCGTGTCTGCAGTCAAATTCAACCTAAGCGGCCAAAGGAAATCCTTCCCTTGAGTTGACAGTTTGCTGCTGATCTGCTTAGAGATCCCATTGTCCACAGTACACTTCGGTGTGCTTCTTCACTGCTCACCCACTGCCAGTTGTACAGACATGGACACATGTGCACTGGCACTGTCAGGCAGAGGAAGCAAGAGTGGATGAAGTATATTCAGTTGACCAGACAGAGCGTTTTGCCTCAGTTGCAGTTGAAGTTAATACCCCGTGTAGTCTCTTTCTTCTAAAATAAGCCTGATTTCAGTGTAGGTTTTGAATAGAGCAATATATGAATCATACCCATACCATTTTCATTTGGAGGCTTTTTAGTGCAGCAGTGTGGTTTTTGGTAATGGCTTCCTGCTAACATACATCCTGGTTGCTGTCCTGTTCTGTATACTTTCTCTGAATACTGCACTCCACTCTCCCTGCCCTCCCTTCCCCTCATCTCTCCTCCCACCATCCTGAGCTGGCTGGCTTCCTCCCCTGTCTCATTTTACAGCCTGGCCTACTGATGCAGCACAGTCAGCTTCCTCCACGCCGACTTCTCCAGACCCATTAAACATTCATTGGATAGGGCCATAAGATACCTCGCCATAGCCTCAGCTCTGCTACACTAAATTCAGCCCAAGATCTGAGCCTCACACCCTCACCGCAATACAGCAAGGCCAGAGGCACATTCTATAGGCAGGGCTGCATATGGGTCCCTTTGAGAGAAGCAGGAGAAAATGCATGCAATAGACAAACTGATTGATTATGTTGGTGTCTGGCCTTTGTGGCACAGTATATGACACATGATCCCCCTGCTGCTGTGTGGCAGCAGTGTTGGACTGATATAACTTGCAGTGGCTACCACAGACAAATGACTGTTAATTGTTGTTGGCACTAATTAGGCCCAAAATATTTAGAGCAGCTCATGATTACCAGGATGTTTCCTTTTTTTAGAGGAGGTGTAAGAGAACACGTCAAAACAAATCCAACCACCAAATTCACTTTGTCACTACCATTAGGTTGACATATACACAAAGCTTACTTAGAAAGAGCATTCAATGGAAAAAAAAAATCAGAATAAATCGATTCATGCTGTAGGTTGCAGAGGCCACACTGCTGTATGTTTGTTTATTGCTATAGCAGACACGTTGGTAGTGAACTAGTAGTAGTTTTCTATGCTAATAGAGAACCAGTCTGCCAATTCTTTTTAATAGTTTAATGCACAAAGACTCAGCTAATCTGCTTCATCAGGACTGTGTGTGAATGTCAGAGGTGTTTAATAGTGACCTGCCAGCATAAAACAAACAACCCACCAACTGTTGTCAAGGGCTGGGACAGTATGCTTTTCTCTTTTCTTTGATACTGTCATGATACTTGGGTTCTGATTCAATATGTTTTGCAATTTATTGTGATCTTTGGTTGCTTTTTTACCACTACACCAAGGGAGAAAGCGCTAATTTTTGGGATCTAGTAAATGGTAATTTCCATTATGTGTTAGCATCAAGCTAACGGTGAGCCAACCGTGATGTCACCCATTGGTTTGTGGACTACCATTTTGAAGCCTCGAGTTTGGCATTATGGGGGTTGCCATCTTGGTCTTTTTGCAACCAGAGCATGAACAGCACTGACGAGAGTGTGGAGCTGAAGGATGATGTACTGTGACTTGGGCGGTGCTTGGCATTGGTTCGTCAGTTCAGCAGAAAAAAATGGCGGGCTGCCTGGCCACAAAGTTTCTCATATTACAACTACAATGTTTCTGCAAACATTTTTGTCAAGAAGGCAATGTAATAACAGAATATTGATCCATATTTCTAATATTACAGATAAACAACACAGTAAAATATGTTTCTAATAACATTTTAGGCAAGATTAGGCAAGTAACTGAATATAGCCCTGTGTGTTGACCTGGACAGACTCACTGAGAATGAGCTGTCAATGACAAGGTAGCCCAGCTCTAAAAGATACCCTGCTTTATGATATATTTTACTCTAAATGGGGCTATAATTTATAAAAGGAGCATTATGCTGTATGAAGGTTTAAAACTAGCAACTGAGACCATGAACTTGTGAGGAAATTGTTAACTAAAGTCATAAATCATGTGAGAAGTAGAGTGATTTTGCCATAAGGATACACAAAATCAGACTTCTTTTTGCAGCTGATGGAGTCGCCCCTGCTGGCCATCAGAAATAATGCATATTTAATGCACTTAGGCATTGGCTTCACTTTTCAAACCCAGAAGTGACATCACCTGTTTCCAACTGCAGGATCCTGTTACTCATAGTAAGAAGCTGATTTAGAAAATACATTTCGGGCAATTCAAAGTTGCTGTATTCTCTCAAACAAACAGCTGTATTGTTGCTGCTCTGTGCCCATGGCAGTATCCATGACTCTCCATCACCCCTAACAGGGTGAGACAGATGGATCAGCCTGCTTGTCTCTATGGCTGGTTTCAAGGTGTCAAGTAACAACTTACATAGCGTATTGCTGACATGAACTGTTCTTAATCTTTCCATCAAAAGGTCAGGTCACTCCTGTCCAGCTAAGAAACAATGAGGCATCAATGAAGAGCTCTAGTAATTCACAAAAAAATAGTAAAAATCACGGAGCGGTTTGTAGAGAATGTGTGTGTTGTTAGTATATGTGAGTAATACAGGAATGGAAAAAAATGAGCTTTTTGGAAAAAAGTCAAGGGAACCTGTCTGTTCAGAGCAGGCAGAGTGCACTGTGGACACGAGGTGAGCAGGGAATAGCTGTCATGTCTAAATGGAGACATATTAGGAGAGCTGGCATTGTATCTCCTCTACCACCAGGTGAAATGTGCTTACTGTGAAGATAGGGCAACAGTATTCTGCAAACAATATAGGATCTGTGTCCTACATATCTGCCATGAATTCCATTGTATTATCTCATCAGTGTACATTGTTCAGTATCTGCTACAGTTGTAATGTTTGCACCCCCCCCCCCCTTTTTCTTTTCTGACCTCTTTTCTTAAATTATGAGTCATCCATTCATATTTTGGTGAGTAAAACTGCAGAACTAACAAAAGTCAGTTTGCTCCCATAAACACTATAAATAGGGGATGGAGCTTCCAGGCCTGAAAAGTGAAGTGAATGCAGAAGTGCCTTCCACCTGCACTCTTTCTAATGGCCAACAGGGGACGACTGTGCTGGTTGCATAAAGAAGTCTGATTGTATAGTGTCTTATGAGGAAATAACCCTTATTCTCACCTGATTTATTAACTCAGGAAACAGTTTCCTAATGAGTTTATGGCCTCAATCAAGTCATTTTCAAGACACCTTGAAGTTTATTTGATAAATTATGGCTTTTGGGGCATGGGTGATTGACAAGTTGCTACTGAGGCGTCTCCTTGGGTTTTGAGTCTGATCCAATCAGGACAAAGGTTTAATAATGCTTATTCTCCCCAGTGCCACACTCTAGTCTGTGCTATGATGACATCTGGCTCCAATAAACCAAGATGGCGACGGCCAAAATGACAAACTGAAAGTTTCAAAATGGCCACAAAGCCACAAACCAATTAGTAACGTCATTATGGCCACATCCACTATTTTAGGAATGAAAAGGTACGATAATACCATAATAAAAAGCCCATGATACAATATTTATTGTAAAGAAAAATGAAAACTTGAAAAAATATGTTAATAAAATAATAAATCAAATGTAGAGCGTGTTTCATGTCCCCTTATCTGGTGTGACCTGATGCCATGACCTTGTCAGAGCAATGACAGCCACACATTACTGCCAACCACACATGTGAGCATGGTTGCACCCACGTGCAGCCCCTTTAACAGCCAGAGCATTGAAGATGGCGGGTGGCTCCTGAGCCTCCTCCTTAGTCAAATCTAAATCGGACGTTTGTTTATTGATTGTGGTTGGCAAACACAAGTCAGGTCTGAGGAGACAGATGGTGACTAATCGGAGTGATAGCTCATATAACTAGAGAGATTCATTTCAAGGCAAGTGTTCCCTCTGGTTTCTGCCAGATGTCAACTACTCACCGCACAGGCTGAATGTCCTGGATTGTTTAAATGTCTCCTTTGAAGGCGGCTGCTGTTAAATTGTAGGTTCAAGGGCAGAAGTGTTGCCATGTTGGCCGCTGTGTATGAGCTGTGCCTGTTGAGAGAAATGCTATATTTTATATTATTTGTGCTTTTAAACCAAATGAATAATAACTGCTGTCATTTAATTCTGCATATAAACCTGTGGCCTATATTCTGCAGGTAATAAACCTGCTTACTGAAATGTCTCTCTCTTAATCTGTGGGACGGGAAAATAGTGCCACAATACTCCTGTGGGTCACTCAGACCATTATATTGTGTTGTAGGGAGAAATCACCTGACATCGTGTAATATTAGCATGACATAGCTATGATTTGTTTTGTTTTTTTGCTGAGTCATAGGCCTGTTTTCACAACTCTGAGTCAGATCAGTAGACTCAATATAGAGGCTCAATGCAGAAGTCTCAGTATTACACTCCCTGAACTTAGACATTTCACAGCACAGCCTGCCACCCCAGATTCTTTATGGAGAAACTCTATAATAGAAAGTTAATGTGAAAGAAGACCGGATGGAACAGCTGTAAGTCTTTTAAGCTTTAGAAGTTACAGCTTAAATGGAGAAAGTCAGGAAGATGTTAAGACTAACAAGACAGATACATGAGTGTAGGTGTGTGCGGTGCCATACCGTTGCTCCGACAGCCCATAATTCCAAAACCCCACAAGTCTAAAAAATGTCCCATTGGCCTGAAAATCCATTTGCCTCACAGCCCATTGCTCAGGAACTTCTGTACGTAACTTAACTGACGTATTGTCACCACAACAAACCACAACCTAAACCTAACCAAGTAGTTTTGTTGCCCACACCTAACCAAACTATGACCATTTCATAACTTAAGGGACAGTTCACCCCAAAATCATAATTTTTTTCCTCCTCATCTGTGGTGCTATTTATCCATCTAGATTTTGCTTATTTTCTTCATCTAGGAACTACTTTCTTTGTGAAGTAGAATCAGCCAGAAGAATCTTCTTCCTACTAGACAGAAAATAATCCCTACATAAAACTACTCATAACAAGGTCTGTGAATTCTTGAATAACTGGGTCAAGATTTTGGAAAGATACACTGCTGTTAAGGCCATTTATTCCCATTATATTGGAGAGAAGGCAGACATCCCTCAAACTCTGCAACTCACACCAAAAAAAAAAATCTAGATGTATAAATAGCACTACAGGCCAAGGGAAGAATATGTATTTTTGACTTTGGGTGAGCTGTCCCTTGAACAACTTGTTTATTATCGTTACTACGGTGAAGGTCACCTGAAGTTTGCACATCCAAATATACAAAAATATTAAGGGAAGAAAAATCTAGGTAGAGTGTGTATTTTTGGAACAACGGGCCGTTGGGACAGGGGGGTTGTTTTCAGGATAACAGGCTGTAGGACAATAGGTTCTCAGTCCAGTGGGACATTTTTTAGACTTTTGGGGTTTCAGAATATTGGGCCGTGGATCAATGAGCAGCCCCTGTGTGTGCATGAGAATGTGTATCTATATACATGTACATAGTCCTCGATCTGTAAAAAGAACAATACAGATACGTTTGTAATGACACACTTCTGGTAAAGCATGAATCTCATTTTTGTGTGGCTTCTTCAAGTTTGACTTCAAGTGTGACCTCTTCTTCTCCTCGCTCGAAAACAAACTTTGAAAACAACACCAAGATAAGATTTATACATAATTGGAGGAATTGTTTGGTTTCACAAGAGAAAAGACTTCAAGGATGAGGATGAACTGGTTGGTTTAGCAAATGTATGTGTGGTTAACTGCCTCAACTGTTGATAAGAGTAGTGTCGACTGTCCTCCTCTAGACAGTAGATATATATCTTAATTGCATGTTTCTGTTGCTGCAGAACACATACCGTAATGATTTCTCCCAGAATGAGGCTGGAGATCAGCAAAGCAGCAGCGACCTGTAGTTCACAAAGACAATCAGACCTGCCTCCGGTCTGATCTGTGACTGTAGTCCAACACTCAGTGATTTGCTTACATTAGATAACTCACATTGTTAGTGAGGCATAGTAATGAAGAAGAAGAAAATGCTTATCCTCTCTGAACTGTCACTGATGTAATGTAAAGGGGAATGCCGCTGATTTGTATTCACATCTCCAAC